>JASJET010000128.1:2777500-2860000 GCA_034092305.1 Diaprepes abbreviatus
GAATTGCCACATTCACATGGTATCTGATATACACAGTTCTTCATGTCTCTTTGAGTTGTTGGTTTGACTCTAGTGAGCCGGCTTCTCAGAGAGTTATTTTAATTGAAACCAACGTTGATTTTATATAGTTTTCCTATCCTGTAATATTCAATGTAGAAGGACCTAAATAACGCTGGTACGATGATTTGAAGAGGACTGCGGGACAGAACTTTGATAACAGTTCAGAGCACAAAACAAGAAAATATGGAAAAGCGTGAACATAAGCTTGTTTTATTTGTTGGTCCAGTTGTTTACCATGTTCACTAATCTGCAGTAGCATAGAGGAAGACCTCGAAACTATCTTGGTCACATTTTCGATTCAGTAGCACCACCAATGTAATATTTGTATACCTTTGTCAATAGTGTTCGAACATTTCTCTGCAGACTTTCTTATCAGAATTATTACAGATTATTTAGTAGAAACAACAGTCGATTTGTTCAATGACATTTTAATATTCTTGTCAGTAATAAAAGTTGGAGCAATTTTTAGAACATTTGCTTAATATAAGAGCATTTATAAACATAGTTCATATTCAATTATATTTCAAAATATTTTTAAATTTTCTTTGTTTTTAAGGAGCCTATATAAAGATTATACTTTATAAAGATTTTTACACCAAATTTAAAATTTCACACGCAAATTTTGTTTTCTATAATGACACTAAATCTTGTTTTCCCATTGTACTTTAATCCAAGGTTTTCTTGGTTCCATTGCATTGGATTAGATTTAAAGAGCAATAGTTTTGTCCCTTTTCTATCTGTATTAGAGGAGAAATAATAAATTATTTCACTATTCATCTGTTAACATTAAATTTTAAATAAAATACGGCTATATTTTATCTATTTATAATAGTTTGCATGAAATATTAAAAATGATACCTAAATATATCTGCGGCACAGTGGCGGACTATAAGTGTTTTGAGCCTTTCCAAGTAAGGGTATATCGTCGATATCGTTTGTTTTTTTAACATCAGACTTTTTATCAAAAACTATTAACTGTGGAGTGAATAGCAAAAAATATACAATTTACATGTTCGATAGATATTTACCTTCTTTTTTATATTTCTCCATATCATGGGCTAGTTTCATCTTTTCAGCGCCAGCATGTCTTTTTATGTCATTTGACCATATCAGTTTTTATCTTCTCCTTTCTCTTTTATAATTCCAGATCTTTATTTTATCATTTTTCTATTTGTCTGACACTTTATTCTAAAAACTTTCAATTCAATTTTGCTGTTTTCTGTTACGTTTTTCTCTTTAGTGATATTCAGACTCCAGTTATTTTTTATCTTTCATCATTTATCTCCCCATACTTTTGTATCTTAGGAGCCTCGTTTGTACTGTTCTTTGTCAGTGTCAAATTGATTAAATACCCTGATCTTTGGGGGAATTTTTTAATTTTTAGAATATAACCAAGTAAAAACGCATTATTATTAAGGCTGCACAAAAATCAAAAGGTATGCAAATAATATATCAATGATGTGAAGAAATACCTCCTGGCATTAATCAGAAATATTTGGGGGAAGGTGGGGTAATTGCGAACACTTAAGGGAGAACTGAAATACAATAAAACCAAATGAAGTTACAAGGCTTATTTATTGCTTAATATTTACTTAAACTAATCATTCTTATGTTCTCATAATCAACTTAGATAAATTTTCAAAAATAAAATCAAATTTCAACAAAAAACAAAACCTCTGGTGTCCGGGATTACCTCACAGCTTGGGGGGTAATTAAGGATGGTGTATGGGGTAATCACGGACATAATCTAATTGGCACAGAAATCACAAATAAATCCCCTTGATGTGCTTGCACCACTCGTGCAATTTTCGTGGGCCCACAATTTACATTTGATGCACATTATCCAATCTTCTGTGATTGGTTCTTCATACTTTTCATTACAAATAAGGCAATAATACCCTTCATCAACCTTTGTAGCACTTTTGTTGACTTTCTTTTTCTTGCGCTGTACGTTCCTATCTTTAGCCTTCATAACATCTTCAAATGCTTTAAGATTCTTCATACCTTTCTTTCTTTCAGTGGTTCGTACAGACTTATCATTTTCTTTTGCCTCTTCTTTATTTTTCTTCCTTTGTTCCTTTTCTTCTGAAACGTCCTTCATAGGGGTACTAGTGATTATAATTGAATGTTTCTTTCTAGAACATTGCCTACTTTTCTGTTGTGGCAGTTGGGGAACATTAACAAAATCTTGAAGTGGAATTGATTTGTCCAACACAGGTAAAGGTGTTACTGATTGCTCCTGCACAACTGATAATGGAACTACTTGTGCATTAGGTGACGCTGCTCTCTGCATAGATAGTATCGGTGCAATCTGGGTATCAGGTGTTACTGCTCGTTGCACAGATGATGTCGGTGCCATTTGGGCATCAGGAGTTACTGCTCTTTGCATATTTGATGTCTATGCTGTTTGCACATCAGGTGATGTCGAATCAAAGAAATGTTCGTCAAATTTTGGCTAATGGCCAAATACAAGCTGCCCGAAAACCATTTGCAGATTTTTCTATATTGCTGATTCGATTGAAAGCTTTAGTAAAATGCTCGACAACTTCATACTGTGTAATTTTTCGGCCTATATTTGAAGCCATGTATAAGTCACATTCTCTGTTGTATGCAGTTTTGAGCAGACTAAAATATGTTAAGCCCTTTTCCGCCATTTGTGATGTTTGTTCAAAATTATGCTTAACTGATTTACTTCAACAAATTTGAAAGCTGTTTTCCTCACTACCTGTATAGTTAAGCCATAAAATAGTTTATTGCATTTTAAAATGTGTTCTTTTAATTCTTTTTCTTGGTCTTCTGAAAATATAGCCTTTCTTTCACTTTTTGGGGTTTATGTAATTTCTTTATTAAGATGGTCGTGTATAGTGCTTTTTGGTATAGACTAAACTATAGCTGCTTTTCCTAATGAAAGTTTTTTGTTCTTGACGTCCTGAATAGCTTTTTGTAAATCTTCTAATATGTATTTGATCTCCTTCTTTCTTTGGTAATTTCGAGGCATCTGAAATATAAAAAGGTTTAGGTAGGTTTATAAAAAATTATTTGAGTAGGTTTATAAAAATCTATATAGCTGGGTATTCGGCTTATAACAACCCATATGGGGGTAATCACGGATATCTGTGATTACCCCACACAAATCGTCCGTCATTACCCGACTCACAAAAAAACGGAAAACTATATATTTATTTGAGGTTAGAACATCGTAATGCACTTGGCGATTACTTACGAACGTTGCTTAATTAGACGTTAGTTTATTAAAAAAACGTGAATCCTATGTTTAGCTCGAAATAATATACACGTATTTAATTTTACTAAAAAATAAGATGCAAATGTTGAAAAATAATCGACTTAACTTACCTTGTATGGCGAACGCGACCTCGCCTCACAATTCACTGTTCGACACTGCATTCGGGCGGTTAAAATATCTGCTATCTTTTTCTAACATAGCTATACTGGCGTGTCCGCCATTACCCGCCGTCCAGGATTCCCCCACTCTCCCCTGTATGGAATCCCTTGTAAGTATTGTCTACAATATACTGATTAATTAATTTATTATTTAAGTACTCAAGGAGTTACCCGTTTGTCATATTAAAACATCAAAATAAAAGTGTAAAATTAAATGTCAGAAAAGAGATTATTAAGACGCAAGGAACGGATTTTATTTAATATTTTATTCCGTTTTCCCTTAGCCTACCACTGGTAAATCTAAAGATATAATTTTACTAGTTTTTTTTTAGAATATGTATAACAGCGAAAGCGGCGAAACCCTTAGAGCTGCGTAAACCAGAATATTTTCTCTATTTTATTCTGAAAGGCATGAATAAATAAAATAACTAGTTTGTAGAACATTATGTGGTAGCTGGTCTATACTTCATCCGCTGTCCTGTCTTCTTTCGCACCGGTCGAACATAAGAAAATGACCCGATACATTGTACGTAGAGGAGTAAAATAATCTTGTCTATGGAGGTAAAATTTAACGTTGATATGTCCCCATATTCACCCTATGTCCCATGAATCTATATGTGTTTTGTCGGATATTATGACGAATATTCAATATTTTTAGTAAAATAATTTAAGATATTTGATAGTTACGCAAGACGAAAATGGGCTTCTATTAGTTAAATTAAAATACAATATATTACAATATTGATCTCCAATTCTTTTAACATCACCATTTCCTAAAACTGAATGTGACTTAATCATTACGGTGCTGAATTAGCTATCACATTCTCTTCCTGTATAATTTATTGTTATTTAATTTAAGATGTACAGATTTATAGAGATAGTGAAAGTATCCATTTTAATAATAGGGGGCCAGGTTTATAGACTCATCATGAAGTCCACACTAATGATCGACCGATATCGTTTTTTCAATATGTAAACTATATATACAACGTGATTATTAATAGCTTTATTCGAAATTTAACTTTGACATAAATTTCTGCTTCGATCGAGATGAAAATTAACCAAAAGTCACGTAATTAGCATTATCTAGCGAATTTTAATTTTTTTCCAAGAAAAATTCACAAGTGGGATTTTATCTCAAATATCGAGAAAAGGTATTAGAAAAAAATTTTCTAAATGCAATTTTTAGTCCATATGCAAATATCAGCTGTATAAGATAATTTCGATTTTTTGCCCATTATTTGTAAATTGCACCACTGTTGCAAAATAAAACTCAATGTAACCTACATAAAACTTTTTAGTTTTGACAATGCTTCATCTCAGACCTATTTTGTTTAAAGTAACACTATATTAAATGTGTGTTTTTCTACAAAATCCAAATAGGGCTATTAAAATTTGGTCACATGTGATTCAAAGTTTATTTGTTTTTGACCCTGTATAAGGTAACTTCATAAAATTACTATTTTTGAAAACGTAGTGTATGTCTAAGAATAATACACATTATAATTAAGACAAACAAGTACACAGTGTTATTAGTAAAGTCTCCATTAGGTAGAAAATAAATTTTAAATGCGTTTAATTATTATATCATGATTTGTTTATTAGAAAATTTGAGTATTTTCAAATAAATTATGTTCTTAATATTAATGTGTATTACTTTTAGAGACAAACTATATTGTCAAAAATAGTTATTTTATAAAGTAACTTTATACAGGGTCAAAGACAAATAAACTTTGCATCACATGTGACCAAATTTTAATAGCTCTATTTGGATTTTGTAGAAAAACACAGATTTAATATGAGGCTACTTTAAACAAAATATGTCTGGAATGAAGAATTGTCAAAAATTAAGAAGTTTTATGTAGGTTCCATTGAGTTTTATTTTGCAACAGTGGTACGATTTACAAAAAATGGGCAAAAAATCTAAATTATCTTATTCAGCATATGGACTAAAAATTGCATTTAGAAAAACTTTTTTTAATAACTTTTTTCGATATCTTGAGACAAACCCAAATTTGAGTTTTTGAAAAAGTTGGACAGATAATGCTAATCACTTGTTTACTATTTTTTTTTTGGTTAATTTTCATCTTGATTCAAGCAGAAATCGTTGCCAAAGTCAAATTTCGAATAAAGTTATTAATAAAAAAAATCCCATATGATGCGGACTTTACTGGTCACACTGTTTATATATATATATATATATATATATATATATATATATATATATATATATATATATATATATATATATGAAGTAAAATGCGAACAGTAAATACATACTTCCCTCTATCATATCCTTTGTGTGTTAGAAGTTGCACAGTTAGAATAAATTGTTATAAAATACAATTTATCCTATTCCACCATCATCGAGATGATGGCCTACCTGTACCACCATACCGAGAAGAAAGTCAAAACTTACCCTCCCCGCCACAGTGATACGGCAGAGGTACATGTTTCGTCTCTACTAGACTCATCAGGGTACCGACATGCACCTGCCTGTGCAAATCCTCCTCCGATCTGTCCTTTGCACAGCCAGGTGCATGTCGGTACCCTGATGAGTCTAGTAGAGACGAAACATGTACCTCTGCCTTATCACTGTGGCGGGGAGAGTAAGTTTTGACTTTCTTCTCGGTATGGTGGTACAGGTAGGCCATCATCTCGATGGTGGTGGAATAGGATAAATTGTATTTTATAACAATTTATTCTAACTGTGCAACCTCTAACACACAAAGGATATGATAGAGGGAAGTATGTATTTACTGTTCGCATTTTACTTCATTCATACGCGGAGCTGCATATAGTTGTACGTTTGCTGAATGTGATTTCAGCACTACAACGGCATAATGTGGATATATCCACTGCTATTGCATCTCACACGGAGGAATCCGTGAAAGCCACATATATATATATATATATATATATATATATATATATATATATATATATATATATATATATATATATATATATATATATATATATATATATATATATATATATATCTTCTTCTTTAGGTGCCGTCTTCGTTCCGAAGGTTGGCGATCATCAGAGCTATACGTATTTTCGAGACTGCTGACTTAAACAGCTGGTTATTGCTGCAATTATACCATTCTCTTAGATTTTTTAACCAAGAGTTTCGTCTTCTTTCTACAGATCTCTTTCCCATAATATTTCCCTGCATAATAGTTCTCAGTAGTTCATATCTTTCTCCTCTCGTAACGTGTCCCAGGTATTGTAATTTTCGTTTTTTAATTGTAAGTATGACCTCCTTTTCTTTATTCATTCTCCTCAGTACTTCAGCGTTTGTGATTTTCTCCATCCATGATATTCTTAACATTCTGCGGTACATCCACAATTCAAAGGCTATATATATATATATATATATATATATATATATATATATATATATATATATATATATATATATGTTAATGCGGCTTTCATGAATTCCTCCGTCTGAGATGCAATAGCAGTGGATATATCCACATTATGCCGTTGTAGTGCTAAAATCACATTCAGCAAACGTACAACTATATGCAGCTCCGCATATGAATGAAGCAAAATGCGAACAGTAAATGTAAACTTCTCTCCATCATATTCCTTCTGTGTTAGAGGTTGCACAGTTAGAACAAATTGCTAAAGAACACAATTTATCCTATTCCACTACCTGTAGCACCATACCGAGAAGAAAGTCAAAACTTACCCTCCCCGCCACAGTGATCCGGCAGAGGTACATGTTTCGTCTCTACAAGACTCATTAGGGTACCGACATGCACCTGTTCGCATTTTACTTCATTCATATACGGAGCTGCATATAGTTGTACATTTGCTGCATGTGATTTCAGCACTACAACGGCATAATGTAGTATCCACTGCTATTGCATCTCACACGGAGGAATCCGTGAAAGCCGCATTAACATGTATACGCCATCCGGTGGGAGGTCGGCGAAACCGCATTTAGTATTTGTATGCTTCCTTCCGATCTGTTCTTTGCATAAACAGGTGCAAACGTACAACTATATGCAACTCCGTGAATAGATGAAGTAAAAAGCGAACAGTAATTACAAACCTCGTTCCATCATATCCTTTCCGTGTTGTAGGTTGCACAGTTTGAATGAATTGCTATAGAACACAATTCATCCTATTACAAAGTCAAAACTTACCCTCCCCGCACAGCCAGGTGCATGTTGGTACCCTGATGAGTCTAGTAGAGACGAAACATGTATCTCTACCGTATCACTGTGGCAGGGAGGATAAGTTTTGACTTTCTTCTCGGTATGGTGGTACAGGTAGGCCATCATCTCGATGGTGGTGGAATAGGATAAATTGTGTTCCTTAGCAATTTGTTCCAACTGTGCAATTTCTAACACGGAAAGGATATGGTTGAAACGAAGTTTGCATTTACTGTTCCTATTTTACTTCATATATATATATATATATATATATATATATATATATATATATATATATATATATATATATATATACGCCTTACATTTCCGTCGGTTCATATACAAAGAACGACAAAATATTTTTAAATTATTTTTAATAGGGAATATATAAGTCCATTGGGCCCACATTTTAAAAATATTTTTAAATAAACACAGTAATTCAAAAAAAAATCGCTTCAAAGTTGTCCAATTTGAAATGGAATGTCTTGTATATTATTGTGGGACCAAATAAAGGTAAGTTGCTGTTATGTTCCATATACCTAAGACACGCCGTTCTTAAGATATTTACCTATTCTTGAAATTGTAGACCAAAATTTAAGAAGCATGCCTGATTTGTTTATTCAAGCGAAATATTTTAAATCGTATCGGTTTTTTTTTACTAAAATCATTACAATTTATTGTAAAGTAAAAATTATCTCAAAAAATAATCAGGGTTGATAACAATTTATATTTGACTCTAATTATTATTAAAGCCAAATAACTTTCTTATTTTAAATGGAACACCCTGTATTTAATATCGAATTTATATTTTAATTCGACAGCCTTTAAAATTGTATTAAGATTTTATTTTCCTTTTTTGTAAAGTTTTTTAATAATTCATAATTAAAAGTAGGTGTTGATATAATCACCAACCAGTTAAAAAATAGTCATAACTAGGTTAATAACAAGTACATACTTTATTGAAAATATAACATACATAAATTAAAAAATGTAAAATCTAATAATATAACAAATGCTCGAATTCATGTTCATCTCTTGGAAGTATACAGGAGTACGGTCTAGTTGCAGCCCACATTCTTTCTCGAATATTTAGTGGAACATTCTTCCCAGGTACACAAAAAAACTTTAAATTTATATAATATCGATGATACAAGGTTAAATAGATTTAAGCTATTTTGAATGGGATCTAGTTAAGAGTATTGTAAATCTACCAATGCCATTGAACGAGGCACTAAAAAAAGTTTGGTAATTCGTTTTAAGGTCAAAAAAATTATATTGTTACTATCTTATTGAACCCCCTTTTTAAAAATAGCCTTTTTAAAGATGGTTATAAGCCTGTAGTTCAGAATATTATTAATTTCTTAGAAGCTCGAACAAAATCTCAGAAAATTTTGATGACCACATCAAAATCGAAATTGTAAAAATACAAGATGATAGTAACCTTTACAGTGATGAATCCCGTGAAGAGTACATTCCGCACTTCTGCAACATCTCAAAGTATTTATCACTATCCACAATCTCTTCCGAAAATTTACGAAGAGTTCGTTAGAAAAGCTCTGAAGAAGTGATAAACACATCTGTTTCTCAACAAATAGAATGTAAAATTAAACAATTTAAAAATATACCTATTATTTTAAAAAAAATTATTATATTATATGGTGGAAAACCTCCCCTTATATGTCAAGCTAGCAGTGAATCTAGTGAAAAATATTTTCAAAAACTCAGGTAGAACGGAAATTATAATATTTATGCACGATAATCTTACGAAATTTTAATATTCATATTATTAACCTTATTTCTTTTATGTTATGATTTGTTTCACGTATGAACCTTATGTATATTTTCTCAACTGTAAATTATATTTCTGTTTATTAGGTATTATATTTTTGTAAAGTTCAATCCCATTCTATTAAAAGCATAATTTATTGGCAAGATAAAGAGGTAACAGTATCGTATAGGTCGATAACTAGTCTAGACCGTCATGTGAACTAATAGTTTTCTTAGCAAGAAATATATTAGGTTCGGTGATCGATACAACACACAATCGACGAACTATTCCCAACATTTCTTAAATATCATGGAACTGTGTATTTATCCAATCTTTTATAACATATTTATGCAACGGTTGATGAATATTGATTAACCAAACCTGTGACGTATTTCAAACATTGGAATTTTCATAATTGTTCATTGTTATCTTTTAAGCAGATTAATTTATCCTCGGAGCATACCATGGTTATTGTCACTGTCGTTATTTAAAAGTGAGCGTGACTAACTTAATTTTTTCTTTTCAGTTTGTTTATTTAAAATGTGATATATCCTGATAACAAAACAATGGAACAAATAAAAAACTTAATTAATAAGGAATATGAGGCTACCTTGGCAATGCTTAGGGTTTTGTGATATGTTGTAATACATCAAAAACATTATATCTGCTAATTCGCCCATTTTAGATATAAAACCACACATAATTTTTTTTTCTAAAAATGAATTTTTTGTAATATCTCCAAAACTAATCATTCTTTTCAAATGAATTACTTGCCATAAAAGGACTTAATGATCCATGTAATTTTGCCCATTGGAATTTTCATTTCCTCACTATTTTAGGGATAAATGCAATATTTTTGGTAAAAATTCTCAAAATCATTCACAAATTATTAAAGATGATATTGATAAGAAGTAAACTAAAGAATAAAGTTTTCATGTCCCGGCGTTTTGCAAGAAAATACACTTGAAGGGATAAGCGACCCTTAACTAAAAGTTATTATTTCTCGTATATTTAATTTTGACCTAAAGCGACATAAAAGTGATATTGGTAGAAAACCCCTATGGCTAAAAATTACACTGTTGATTAAGCCTTTTTCATTAAAAATAATAATTAATTTTCGAGATATTACAGAAAATGTATTTTTTGACCCAATGTTCATGTCCGATGCTATTTCTTATATCTTGATGTGACGTAATCCTTAGGACATTGAATTTGAGTAATAGGTATCACATTTTAGACCTGCATAATTGTAATTTAATATTATTAAACTTAAAATGTAGAAAACTACAGTAACTTGTAAATGGAATTGTCAGACTTAATAAAATTTTTA
This sequence comes from Diaprepes abbreviatus, assembly GCA_034092305.1. Classification (NCBI taxonomy): domain Eukaryota; kingdom Metazoa; phylum Arthropoda; class Insecta; order Coleoptera; family Curculionidae; genus Diaprepes; species Diaprepes abbreviatus. The sequence goes on from JASJET010000128.1 coordinate 2,788,233, forward strand.
TAAAAAAAATTGAACCATCTTCTAAAAAAATAACTATGAAATCGAAATTTTTTAAGTCGGCGCCAAACTAATCCCTGACAAAATGTGATTCGCATAAACAGATTAAAAATACTTTATTTGTAAAAAAAAATTATAGTTATTTTTCACTTTTTAGCGGACTTTTAGAAGTCGGTTTAATTTTCTTTATTAAAATTTTATTTTTCTATCTTTAATTTTGAATTCATTATGATATTAAAAAATCATTTGAACTAAATACTAATCGAAATTAGTGTACTTCGCAATAAATCTAAGGTGGCACAAAAGTAACCATTTTATTCAAAGTTGTAAATCACCCTAACATGAACCACTAAAAATTTTTTGATTCTTAGAGTTATCCAAATACTAGTGAAATTTTGTCAAAAAAATATTTAGTCTGTCATAGCCAATCCACTATGTTTTCAATTTCAATTTTAAATTGGTAATATAGGCTCCAAAACCTTCCAAATGTCGATATTTAAAAAACTTGAGAAGTAAATTTCTTAGCCCGATATATTTTATACTGTATATTGAATTTGTATACACCCCAAGAACCCCGCAATATCAGTTTTAGTCAAAATCGGAAAATGTAAAATTTTCAGTCCCTCATATTGTTTCTAATCAATCTAATAGTAGTAAAAAATTAACTTCATATTCATAATATACGACCCCGAAAACCCCCTAATATCAAATCTGAAAAAATGCGAATAAGGTAAAATTTTTAACCCACCATATTGGATCCGCCATATTGAATTTCAATAAAATAATTTCAGCGTCTTAATCTAGTCTAAATCTAAATCTTTCAAAGTCCCCTAGAACCAATTTTAGATGAAATCAGGAAATTTAAAATTTCTAGACCGTCATATTGCATCTGACATATTAGATTGCCTTAAAATAATTTTATATTCGCTATTTAAAACCTCAAAAACGATTCAGTCCCACCTTTTAAAAAAATCAAAAAATATTGAATCCTGAAAAAATATTTTTAAATTCATAATTTACACCCTCAAGAACCCTTTATATCAGTTTTGTAAAAAATCAAAAAATGTAGAATTGATATTTTCAAAAAATATTTTAAATTCGTAATTAGCACTTATAAAAATCTCCCAATGTTGATTTTTGACAAAATCGAGAGATGTAGAAACTAATCTGCCATCTTGGATCCACTATATTTTTTTTAAAAATAATTTCAGATTCGTAATAGCAATCCCAAAAACTTCTTCATTTTAATTTTGAAAAAATCGGACAAAATTAATTTTTTATTTGCCATATTGCATACGTCGTATAGGATTTTTTTAAAATAATTTCAGATTTGTTATGTGCAACCCCGAAAACTCCCCCATACTAATTTTGAAGAAAATCGGACTAAATTAAATTATTTTCACCACCATATTAGATCCGTCATATTGAATTTTTTAAAAATATTTTGGATTCATTATGTGCGACCCCGAAAACTCCCCACACCAATTTTGGAGAAAATTGGACAAAATTAAATTATTTTGTCCGCCATATTGGATCTGCCATATTGAATTTTTTTAAAAATAATTTCAGATTCGTTGCGTACGACCCCGAAGATTTCCTTATACCAATATTAGAGAAAATCGGTTAAAATTAACTTCTTTGTCCGCCAGATTTCAGCGCCATCTTGGATTTGACTGCAGCAATTTCGTCCAAAAAAATATGGGACCACCGCAGCAATCTCCTGAACACAGTGAGTAATCGGTGTACATACATAAAAAAAAATACATAATCGACGAATTGAGAACTTCCTTCCTTTAGAAGTTGATTAATAATAAGGATGCTATAAATATGGTTTCTTACGAGATCTTACTAATCTTTATCGTCAGCCAATCACGAAACATTACGTCCCGTTTTCATAAATATCTTTGTAATGGAATTGAATACTTGAAAAATATTCTGGCTAGCGTCTTCTAGCCACTGCCACATTTTTTATCATGTAAAAAGCTGACAATATCCAACTTGAACAATTCACTATAACACAATAACCGTGTTTGAATCCGTGCAACTTTATCTATCAATGGTTCTTCCGATCTAAACTAGCACTAAAGAAACTGACCCCATACGCTGTTGCGTTATCTATCTCGACCAGAACCAGTTCGCCACATTTTTTTGATTTGCATCCGCCGTTGACCGGCGACCGAACCCATTCAGTGTAATTGTATGTGGGATTGCGACCAACTTGTTGACAACTATGATTAACTGCAAATAGCTGGAACCAACTAGAACTAAGAGAAACCACATATTTCTATGCCTTCTCTTTAAATATATAGAATCGAAGATAGAAAAATGTATACTCGGGCAACCATGGTGGTTTGCCGCTGGTCTTAAGATTAAAATAATTATAGCATTATACACTTCTCAACAATATTAATACATAATGAAAAAACTCATACAGTTAGTATCTTTTACAATTTTAATCTTATACAGGGTCTATAAAAAAAATTGAGATGATCTACAAAATTTCTACTTGATCTGAATTAATACGTATTTTATTTATTCGGAACCGTAACCACCATAGCGGCATATTTATAGGTAACATTTTAACCGACTTCTAAAAGAAGGAGGTTCTCAATTCGACGCATATATATATATATATATATATATATATATATATATATATATATATTTATGTATGTACACCGATTATTCCGGAACGGCTGCACCGATTTGAATGAAATTTTTTACGTTATGTAAAGAAAGTTGCTGCGGTGGTCCCATATTTTTTTGGACGAAATTGATGCAGTAATATCCAAGATGGTGCTTACAATATGGCGGCCAAAAAATTAATTTTGTCCGATTTTGGTATGCGGGAATTTTCGGGGTTGTACCCAACGAATCTGAAATTATTTTTAAAAAATTCAAAATGGCGGATCCAGTATGGCGGACAAAAAAATTTAATTTTTTCCGGTTTTCTCCAAAATTGATATGGGGGAGTTTCCGAGATCGCACATTACGAATTCATAACATTAAAAAAAATTCAATATGGCGGATCCAATATGGCGGACAAAAAAAATCAATTTTGTCCGATTTTCAACAAAATTGGTACGGGGGAGTTTTCGGGGTAGCACATGACGAATCTAAAATTATTTCGAAAAAATTTCAATATGGTGGATAAAAAATTAATTGTGTTCGATTTGTTTTAAAATTGATATGAGGGAGTTTTTGGGATAGCACATTACGAATCTGATATTATTTAAAAAAAAAAATTAAATATGGCGATTCTAAAATGGCGGATTAAAGATTCTACATATCTCGATTTTGTTTGAAGTCAATATGGAGGGATTTTTGTTAGTGTTAAATACGAAATTAAAATATTTTTTGAAAAACTCAATCTGACGGATTCAATATGGTGTTCTAAAAATTGACATATGTCGACTTTCTCCAAAACTGATATAGAGGGTTCTTGAGGGTGTAAATTATGAATTTAATCGTATTTTTTCAGGATTCAATATGGCGAATGCAATATAGCTGACAAAAAATTTACATGTTTCGATTTTGTTCAAATGTGGAACTGAATCGTTTTTGAGGATGTAAATAGCAAATATAAAATTATTTTAAGAAAATCTAATATGTTAGATGCAATATGACCGTTTAGAAATTTTAAATTTCTGGATTTCATCTAAAACTGGTTCTAGGAAGCTTTGAAGGATTTAGATTTAGATTAGATTAAGACGTTAAAATTGTTTTTTTGAAATTCATTATGGCGGATCCAATATGGTGGGTTGAAAATTTTACATTATTCACATTTTTTTTAGATTTGGTATTAGGGCGTTGGGGGTGGGGTTTTACGAATATGAAGTTAATTTTTTACAATATTAGGTTGATTAGAGACAATACGAAGGACTAAATATTTTACATTTTCCAGTTTATCTAAAACTGATATTGCGGGGTTCTTGGGGCGTGTACAAATTCAATATGCAATATAAAATATATCGAGCTAAGAAATTTACGTCTTAAATTCTTTAAATATTGATATTGGAAGGTTTTGGAGCCTATATTACCAATCTAAAATTAATTTGAAATATAAGATATTGGATTTACTATGACAGACTAAATATTTGTTTGACACAATTTCATTGCTATTTGGAGGACCCTAAGAATCAAGAATTTTTAGTGATGTACTTTTTTGTCATCTTGGAGTCATTGCAAGGTACATTAATCTCGGTTAGCATATAGTTCAAACAATTTATGAATATCATAAAAAATTTAAAACTAAAAATCGAAAAATAAATTTTTTTTAAAAAAATTGAACCGACTTCTAAAAGTGCGCTAAAAAAGGAAAAATAACTAGAAATTTTTATATGAAATTGAAATTTTTAAAGTCGACGCCAAATTATTTCTAAATGAAATAAATAACTACTAATATATACAAATTATGGTAAAAAAGCAATTACAAATAAAGTATTTTTATCTGTATATGCGAATCACATTTTGCCAGGTATTAGTTTGGCGCCGACTTCAAAAATTTCAATTTCATATAAAAATTTCTAGTTATTTTTTACTTTTTAGCGCACTTTTAGAAGTCGGTTCAATTTTTTTATAAAAATTTTATTTTAACCGACTTTTAAAAGGAGGTTATCAACTCGATTAGTATATATATTTTTAAAGTTTGTTCATTCATAATTTTTGATTAGAGTGAGATATCTTCATTCTTAGGTCTCCTAAAAATATTCATCGTTGGTGTTCGGCTTTTAGTCGTTTCTCGTATATTCGTGTAACTGTGTTGTTAGATCTACCAATTTTAAACATTTAATGAAGCTGTACAAATTTAATCATTTAAAAAAAATTAAAACTACTTTAAAAGATGCATTACAATTTGTAGAGCCAATTTACAACCATCTCGTGTTCTAGATGATTGATTTTTGTGACATAGCAAAGCAGGGTTGAGAAGCCCATACAACCTGCAACCCACAGAGTTATTGTGTTGCCTGTTATATCGGTTCTAAGTGAGTTGGTTGCCTTGATCAGGTTTAGCAGCCTGCTCACTGGTTTGTCCTCTGGCTATAGGCCTTCTAGATACATTGATTCCTGAAGATGTCTTCAGCAGGATAAAGCTTCGCATTCGAAGGTCAAGTATGAGACCATTTTGTCTTCTTCGACACATAGTCTACATAATTGTTTTTTATTGAAGATGCCCAATGTATGTATGTAGCTGAAATGGCCAGTTATAAGTCCTTTCACCAGCCTGATCTGTTGTCTGCTTAGATGTAGAATTTCATGGCTTAGCTTGCTGGATGGTGTGCTCAGCAATAGTTTGCAATGCGGTTCCAGTGAGTCTGGTGTTGTTGATTTGTCCATCGGGATAGTCACCCACCGAGCCAGCCAGCCTTTGTAATTCTAAATACTGGCTCTGGTCTGATAAAAGAAGTAGTGTTTCAACTAATTTAATGATTGTAAATGTATGTATACCTAAGAGTTTTTGGAGACTGTGTCTAATTTAAAATTTCCAGAGACAAAAACACAAACAAACTTAAATCACTACAGAAAAATAAAAAAGACTATATAGAACTTAGAAAATGAAAAAAAAAACTATCGGGAAGCAAATTAAGGAAGAATTGATAAAAGACGAAGAAGCGAGAATCAAAAAATTATTGAACCGAATCGTAACTGTAAAAAGTTTAAATCTAAATATGCTCAAAGGAAAATAATAAACGTTAACTTGAAAGCTCTATCCAAAAATTAGCGAAGATAAAAGAACAATAGCTATAGAGAAAAGCTGGCGCATGTCGAACACGCATTATATTAAGGCTCCGTAGCAGTTATTGGTATTGTTCATTTTTTCTTCAATTTCGTTGCATGTCTGAGTTAACTATAATCCTGTGTCTGTAAAACGTCATTGTAAACAAATTACTATTGATAAAGTTTTCAGGATGTGATGCACGGACCGTCGGACAGGACAACATTATAAGAGTGCCTGTGAAACCCTAAAAAACAGTGGGAAAAATAAAGTACTAGCCGAAACGGTCTCTCTCTCTCTCTCTCTCTCTCTCTCTCTCTCTCTCAAAAATAATTATGCTTAGACTACAAATGGTGCCCAAATCTAGACGTAGCACGAAGAGAGATGAGTGATGAAAATCTCGCTTAGAGACAAAAAATGTAGTCAATAGTTAAGAATTAAAGACAGCTATAGACATCATCGGACAAACTGCTAGACTAAGATGGAAATAGGCTAGCTATAATGAACGTTTACAAAATCACCAATGGAATCATGATTCATAAACACGACCTAATATGGGGAAAGATTCAGAGGTCGATAATAAGTGCGCTGGAAAAATGATATAATAAAACGCGAGTTTTATGTGACAAAGAATGGTTCAATATGATACAATGAGGATTGTGCTCCGCCAAAGTTTGCACATCATCGTGAGTCGTTTTTTGATCTTTTGCACTCTGATTAGTTGTGTGTGCCATAACTGACACAGCATGGTTGAGCCTTGCACTTTATCACCGTGTGCTAAAACAGTTGGCAGTTGTAGCATTGATATATTTTCGCCTTGGTTCTTTCATTTTTGACTTGGACTTTGCTTCCCATTTATCTCGCCTAATTGATAGATATGATTTTCTTTTCGGAGCACTAGAGAAATGACCACAAGCATAGTGTCCCTGCTTCTGTAGTCTGATCTTAATATTTTTGTTGGATGGAATCCTTTATTCTTGGGGTTTTCTGCGATTTTTTTTTGTAAGCGATTCTAGGATTCCTATTAGAATAATGAGTATGAGTTTTTCATTCTGACTGGTTTTTGCAGCTTAGGTTTGATTTTATCGAATATTTTTTTCGTTGTTTTATGGCCATCTAGGTATAGTATGTCTAGATTAGATGTACAGTTCTATCCTCTTCTCATATCATCTTGTGACTCATAGTTACATTCAAGTTGCGGGAAATTAAATTCAGAAATTGTATTCGTTTTAATACAATTGATATAATAACCCTAAAAAATAGCATCGACAGCTTCGGATACCACCACATAATTTGTTCCCGGCCCGTTGTCGCATAAATCAAGAACAAGTGGGCGGCGCCTCGGGGTACCACCGCGGTTCCGGCCGCTGCCGTCGCTTCTGCACCAGGAACTCGCTCGCCGCTTTGTCGGTACCCACGAAGTACCACCGAGTTGGTTCTATCACGATAACTGATTGCATTGTGTTTTTTAATCGCATTATTCTAAATGAGATCGGATTGATATAATTTAGCGGTATACGAATTGTTATGGGAGGTTGATAGTTTGATAACATTTTACATCGTGAGTATCTACTGGGAAACTAAATTAAAACAAAATTATTTTTTACAGTATAAGTTAAGTTCTTTTATATAGGAACGTTAAATTTCTTATAATTTAGGTACTATAGAACGAATTAATTTTGAAATTTTCATATAAATTTCAGTGTTCTTGTATAAAGAGTGATTTTCTTAAATTCACATGTAGTGTAACCCAGAAACCAAAAATGTATATATCATCATATCCACATATCCTACTACTCGTCTACTGTCACGTTTGAAAGTCAACGTGTAAATGTAAGCTATGCGATTACATTTCTTTCCAAAATCAGAGGCTTTTTAGCCTAGCATTTAGTAAATCACTTTGCTTCTGCTATATATATATATATATATATATATATATATATATATATATATATATATATATTAAAAATAAACAAATTCACGGTCTATATATTTGAAAAAGTTATTTTATTCTCCTTACGACCGTTAAGAAAGGGGACAGACAGTATATTCTCTGCGAATTCCACTCTGGTTCTCTCTCCATACTAGTTTCGACCACCTAATGGTCTCATAAGTGGAGCTGTAACGAACCGAGAGTAAAATGCACAGAGAACAAATGTCTACTTAAAATCCATTATCCAGTAGACATTTGTTCTCTGTGCATTTTACTCTCGGTTCGTTACAGCTCCATTGATGAGACCATTAGGTGGTCGAAACTAGTATGGAGAGAGAACCAGAGTGGAATTCGCAGAGAATATACTGTCTGTCCCCTTTCTTAACGGTCGTAAGGAGAATAAAATAACTTTTTCAAATATATAGACCGTGAATTTGTTTATTTTTAATAAATTTCCTACCGCTCCGGGGTATATTCAGAGGTTCGTTTGTACTGTTTAAGATAACAGTCCGGCATCAAGTTCTGCAGGTAATATCCTGCCGATATTTTACGATATGGGGATTTTAAGTAGACATTTGTTCTCTGTGTATTTTACTCTCGGTTCGTTACAGCTCCACTGATGAGACCATTAGGTGGTCGAAACTAGTATGGAGAGAGAACCAGAGTGGAATTCGCAGAGAATATACTGTCTGTCCCCTTTCTTAACGGTCGTAAGGAGAATAAAATAACTTTTTCATATATATATATATATATATATATATATATATATATATATATATATATATATATATGTATATATATATATATATTTTCTTGATTCTTGAACCATAGATTATATCATTTTTCTATATTTTGTCTTTTCTTGGGTTTAGGTTCTATATTTAACAAAAAATGCAAAAGAATTGACGTTTCGCCCCTTATTCAAGGCATTTTCAAAATTTTTTCCTCCTAAAAATATTTTTATATAATTAAAATACACCACATAAAAAACCTATCTACAATTTCAAAAAACAAACAAGGCACTGAAAAACAGTATTTAAATTTTTAAAATTTTTTAAAAATATTTAATTTTACCGGTACACACCTTGCCATTTTGCTACTCTATTATTAAATAAAATTCAAACTTTACATCGTCTACTGAGTATACATGGAATGCGAGTGTGTTTTATTTTTTATATATTTTTTATATTTTACAATGCACAAAAAAACAAAATAAGGTGTACGTTTACTTTAATGTTTAAGAGGATATTCAATTTTTGATTCTTATTTAACAGGATCGAATATTTAATATTTTTGTTTAAATTAGGCTTGTGTAAATGAGGCTCAAATTTCCCATATCTGTTCTGTCGTTAACAGTGTTTTTATCTTTTTTAATTTCAATCATTTCCTTTATCTGTAATTCTTGGTAATTCATATCTTTGTTTTTTATTATGGTACTGTTATAGTCAAAACTATGTTTTTCGTCCTGTGTGTGTTTGTTTAAGGCTGTTGAGGCGTTTTTCGTATATTTATGGCCATTTAATCTGTTCTACAGCAATTGGCTCGTCATGCCTATATATTTTTTGGGACAATTTGTGCAAGGGATCGAATATATTACATTTGATTTATTCATGTCTTTAGTAAGTTGTTCATTTTTGTCTCGTAATCTGCCTTGTTCATATCTACTGTTTTATTGCTTTTATCAGGCCTTAGAACAATGATTTGAAGATTGTCTTTTATAAATTTTTTTGTTCGATTCAATTTCTTTTTTAAATTTTTTTGGAGGTTGTTACTTTTTATTTTTTCGTGTCTTATTTTGATTTTATTATTAGTTAAAACATTAGTTACTTCAGCTCTAATTGTGTCCTTCTTGTCGTCTGACTCATTGCCATTAACAGATTCAATTGAGGCAATATATTTGGATATTGGGATATCTTTTTCTTTTGTAACATCTAACTCTCATGAATAAATCAAATGTAATATATTCGATCCCTTGCACAAATTGTCCCAAAAAATATATAGGCATGACGAGCCAATTGCTGAAAAACAGATTAAATGGCCATAAATATACGAAAAACGCCTCAACAGCGTTAAACAAACACACACAGCACGAAAAACATACTTTGACTATAACAGTACCATAATAAAAAACAAAGATATGAATTACCAAGAATTACAGATAAAGGAAATGATTGAAATTAAAAAAGATAAGAACACTGTTAACGACAGAACAGATATGGGAAATTTGAGCCACATTTATACAAGCCTAATTTAAACAAAAATATTAAGTATTCAATCCTGTCAAATAAGAATCAAAAAATTGAATATCCTCTTAAACATAAAATTAAACATATACCTTATTTGTTTTTTTTATGCATTGTAAAATATAAAAAAAATAAAACACATTCGCATTCCATGTATCCTCAGTAGACGATGTAAAGTTTGAATTTTATTTAGTAATATAGTAGCAAAATGGCAAGGCGTGTACCGGTAAAATAAATATTTTTAAAAAAATTTTAAAATTTAAATACTGTTTTTATGTGTCTTGTTTGTTTTTTGAAATTGTAGATATGTTTTTTATGTGGTGTATTTTAATTATATAAAAATATTTTTATGAGGAAAAAATTTTGAAAATGCCTTGAATAAAGGGCGAAACGTCAATTCTTTTGCATTTTTTGTTAAGTATAGAACCTAAACGCAAGAAAAGACAAAATAAAGAAAAATGATATATATATATATATATATATATATATATATATATATATATATGATGTGGATTATAGCGTCACTCCACGCCTTTCACTCCTAAGTTTCCATTGCCCACGGTCTTTTCATTCGCCCTCTTGTTTCCTTATTGACATGGCTTTTTGGATTCCTGCTATTTATGCCGCTGTACCGCTTTGTCGCTACCGGGGTATTCCCATGTTATAACGACTTTGAAAGTCCCTTATCGTCCATTGTTTGTACGTGGCCAAACTAAGTCAGTTGGTTATTTCGATGTTTTCTATATATTAAAGCTAATCTTCTTAAAAAGCCCATCTTTGTGGGGTTCATGTTTCTCTTTAAATGTTCTGTTAGTCTCCATCTGAATCGAATTTAAGATTCCCATGATTTTTCGCGCTTTTGTTATTCTATCTATGAGCGCTTCGTCATATCACTTCTTTTCCGTTTATTTATTTTTATACATATTGCTCTAAAAGTTTTCTCATCATGTATTTAATGAATTCTTTAAACTGCGCTAATCATCAGCATAATGTAACATACATAATGCTTTGTTGTTCAAGAAAATATTAATTTCTTGACATTTATCTTTCCATTTTTTCAGAGCTGTATCTGTCTATATATGATAAGCAACAGCCCTGCCCAAGACCTTTCGTGGCTTCAAAATTGAGCTTTAATTTATTTTTACCTTCGATATTTCTTCTTCGTATACTTAATTGTTTCATTGTATTAATTGATGTTATTTGTAGTATTGTATCATAGGCTTTAGTTAGATCTACGTCTACCAGCCTTTTAAAAACTGTCCATGGGCTAACCATAATTTCTGAAATTTCCAAAGGTGCAGGCTTCCAAGGATTCTTTTAAGAAATTCTTTTTTTCTGGCTGTTGTTCCATATTGTTGTTATTCTCGATCTTTCCGATATAGGAAGATTCTCTGAATATCTCCTTTCGTTGTAACAAAAAATTATTTTGGATACGCTGTATCTGAGTAAAAAACGCCTTGAAATTGCAACTTTTTATCTTCCAAAAATTCACTCACTCTTCTCGAATTTAATCGTTTCGAAATTGGAATATTTTTTGACGTTATAAATTAGCATGTTTGTTACGCATAAAATTAACTCCACAAAATTATGTTAGTCATTACTTTTAAAAAAACTTTTAGCCAGATTCACTAAAAACGTTTAAGACAACTCCCATTGATTTGCCGTGGAAGTTAGGTTTTTAAATGGCCGGTTTCCTTTTCCTTATGCTTATGATATTGCTATAATTTATGTTACATATGTCAAGAAATAAACACTTATATTGGAATTTTAAGAATAAAAACTAGATATAAAGTCTTTAAATCAGTAACAGGAACCTTCCTAAAATAAACAAAATTTTTCATTTTTGACTGTTTAGTAATAAAACTAATTTTTATCCTTGTATTTTAAAGGGTCAAAACTTGTTCAACTTATTGTTACACTTGTCAATTTAAACGCTTTACTGTCAATTTAGATCAGATTTATATATATATATATATATATATATATATATATATATATATATATATATATATATATATATATATATATATATATATATATATATATATATATATATATATACAGGGTGATTCAAAAATCGATCACGAAACTTAAGGGGGTGATTCTACTTGACAAAATAAGGGTAGAGCTTCATATAATTTTTTTTCAAAATGTCATTCGTTTTCGAGTTACAAGCCGTCCAAGTTCAAGTTTTTATTTTTTGTTTTTTGAATTACTCGCTTACAGGAAAACCGATTTGACTAATATTTGAAAGATAGGCTAAGTCTTCTGCGCTTCATCATTTTAGTAACAATTCACATTGATTGTTTGCCGCTAGAGGGCACTTTACCTACATTGAAAATTGTTTTTTTGTCATAATTTTTTAGTGTTGACAGCTACAGTAGTTTTTGGCATAATTTCTGAAAGACTGATGCCAGGCCTTTAAATAAGGTGCTCTTTATTTACATCGCTAAACCCAACGGTTTAGACGTAAATCACCCTTAAAAATTAAGTGGTAAATTTACTTTTCTCATTTCATTACCACCAGCTACCAGGTAAATAGCTATCAAAGTATACTAGAGCTGTCAGTTTAACATCAAATAAATTCGCTTTTTAAACTATTTAATTTATAATCTTAAAATAACTAATAATGGCTAATCACCAATATTCAAATATCGAATATTGTGATATCCATTTTTGTTATGGAAAAGCAAATGGTAATGCAGAGTTGGCAAGAAGATATTATATGGAGAGTTATCCGGAAAGAAATATCCCTCATGCTCAAACATTTTCCAGTGTGCACAGGAGGCTTGCGGAATGTGGTTCCTTTAAAAGTTATAATGGAAATAGGGGAAGACCTAGAACTGCTAGAAACCTGCAACAAGAAGAAAGAGTGCTTGAAATTATTGAAGATAATCCAGGTATTAGTATTAGAAAAATTGCGAATGAAGTGCGGCTCTGTCAGGCTAGTTCATGGAGGATACTAAGAGAAGAACAACTCTACCCGTTTCATTCAAAAAAGGTGCAGGCTCTTTATGACGATGATCGGCCGAGACGGTTGGAAATGTGCAATCAGATCCTAGCTAAGTATGAACACGATAATCGATTAATTGGCGTCATATTATTCACTGACGAAGCTGGTTTCACTCGTGATGGCATAACAAATCTACACAACATCCACACATATGCTTACGAGAACCCAAACAATGTGGTAGAAACGAAACATTAGCGTAGATTTTCACTAAATGTGTGGGCAGGGATAATAGGAGATTACCTTATTGGTCCTCATTTCTTTGATGGCCCATTAACTGGTGACATATACTTAGATTTTATCCAAAATCGTCTCCCATTGTATCTGGAAGATGTGCCATTGGAAGTAAGGGCCAACATGTGGATCCTCCAAGACGGAGCTCCGCCGAAATGGGGGACATTTTGAGAATCTTTTTTAGTTTGTTTAGTACTGTTTCATTAATTTTTATCAATTAAATGTATATCGCAATAATCCATAATATGAATATTTACTGATTAGCCATTATTAGTTATTTTAAGATTATAAATTAAATAGTTTAAAAAGCGAATTTATTTGATGTTAAACTGACAGCTCTAGTATACTTTGATAGCTATTTACCTGGTAGCTGGTGGTAATGAAATGAGAAAAGTAAATTTACCACTTAATTTTTAAGGGTGATTTACGTCTAAACCGTTGGGTTTAGCGATGTAAATAAAGAGCACCTTTTTTAAAGGCCTGGCATCAGTCTTTCAGAAATTATGCCAAAAACTACTGTAGCTGTCAACACTAAAAAATTATGACAAAAAAACAATTTTTAATGTAGGTAAAGTGCCCTCTAGCGGCAAACAATCAATGTGAATTGTTACTAAAATGATGAAGCGCAGAAGACTTAGCCTATCTTTCAAATATTAGTCAAATCGGTTTTCCTGTAAGCGAGTAATTCAAAAAACAAAAAATAAAAACTTGAACTTGGACGGCTTGTAACTCGAAAACGAATGACATTTTGAAAAAAAATTATATGAAGCTCTACCCTTATTTTGTCAAGTAGAATCACCCCCTTAAGTTTCGTGATCGATTTTTGAATCACCCTGTATATATATATATATATATATATATATATATATATATATATATATATATATATATATATATATATATATTGTTAGTGAATTAGGGTTTTATCGTTTTAGGTAAATATTAAAATGTTGCTTTACTTTTGACGCATTACCCATCTGTATTTGAATGTTTGCATTAATATTAGTTTCTTTATTGTGATTGTTGGAAATAGTTGTTATAGTTGATAATACCAACTTACTTTGATATTCTAAAACACAAAATATTTAAATGCAATATCATGTATTTAATATATATAACCCAGATGGGTTCCGCATTCAGTCAAGTCAAGACAGTTATAGGGTTAAAAATGTAGTGTCCATTCTTCTAACTGGACCGTTAAAAATACTTTTAAAAAGTGAATATACAAAAGAGTGAGTGATTACAATTGGTTTGTGATATAATTAATTTTTGTTAAAAACAAAAATCTCTGTTCTTAATGGTAAGTTTTTAACCTCTTTGTCCATATATAATAATATTAAAAATGTACATTTTTGTAGCATCCGCATCAGTTGAAAAAGATTCGAAACGTTCTGAAAAATAAAAATATATATACACAATAAGTATGACTACTCTATATATGTAGTTTTAATATAAAAATGAACCATATTCCCAAGAAAATAGCCAACTAAAAATATATTTAATGGTTCAAGAAAAATTAACTTCTATATATATATATATATATATATATATATATATATATATATATATATATATATATATATATATATATATATATGTTTATACGGCTTTCACGGATTCATCCGTGTGAGATGCATTAGCAGTGGTTATATCCACATTATGCTGTTGTAGTGCTGAAATCACATTCAGCAAACGTACAACTATATGCAACTCCGTATATAAGTGAAGTAAAATGCGAAACAGTGAATGCAAACTTCGCTCCATCATATCCTTTCTGTGTTAGAGGTTGCACAGTTAGAATAAACTGTAATAAAACACAGTTCATCCTATTCCACCACCATCGAGATGGTGGCCTACCTGTACCACCGCACCGAGAAGAAAGTCAAAGTTTACCCTCCCCGCCACAGTGATACGGCAGAGATA
Organism: Diaprepes abbreviatus; assembly: GCA_034092305.1. Lineage (NCBI taxonomy): Eukaryota > Metazoa > Arthropoda > Insecta > Coleoptera > Curculionidae > Diaprepes > Diaprepes abbreviatus. The sequence continues at coordinate 2,803,289 of JASJET010000128.1, forward strand.
CATGTTTCGTCTCTCACTAGACTCATCAGGGTACCGACATGCATCTGGCTGTGCAAAGGACAGATCAGAAGGAAGCATGCAACACTGAACGCGGCTTCGCCGACCTCTCGTCGGATGGCTTATATAGGTTTATACGGCTTTCACGGATTCATCCGTGTGAGATGCATTAGCAGTGGTTATATCCACATTATGCTGTTGTAGTGCTGAAATCACATTCAGCAAACGTTCAGTGTTGCATGCTTCCTTCTGATCTGTCCTTTGCACAGCCAGGTGCATGTCGGTACCCTGATGAGTCTAGTAGAGACGAAACATGTACCTCTGCCGTATCACTGTGGCGGGGAGGGTAAGTTTTGACTTTCTTCTCGGTATGGTGGTACAGGTAGGCCATCATCTCGATGGTGGTGGAATAGGATAAATTGGGTTTTGTAACAATTTGTTCTAACTGTGCAACCTCTAACACAGAAAGGATATTATGGAGAGAAGTTTGCATTTACTGTTCGCTTTTTACTTCATTCATACGCGGAGCTGCATATAGTTGTACGTTTGCTGAATGTGATTTCAGCACTACAACGGCATTATGTGGATATATCCACTGCTATTGCATCTCACACGGAGGAATCCGTGAAATCCGCATAAACATATATATATATATATATATATATATATATATATATATATATATATATATATATATGTTGTTTACTTTTGTCCGTTAATCTAGCTTTAAACGAAATAATAAACCGGTATTTTAGCACCCAAAAGATTCTAATAAATTATGAAACTTGTAATAATTTTACATAAGACATATGAAATAAATACATTTCTCCGCAATAAATAAGCCTTATGTAAAACGACTAGCGCATGATAGTTGTTATCTTATATAGCTCCAAAATCTCGACCCGTTGCTGAATTGCATTATTATTATTTGAAAATGAAAATGCACATAATATATCTATACGCTAAGGCCTATTAAGTGCCTTCGTATAAACTTTATCCCCATTAATATCTCCATGCGCTATTAATTAAACCTATTAGAAGAATAAACTGCCTAATTAAAAATCAGAGAAAACAATCGCACTCGCACCCGTTAATTAACCAGTGGCTCGTGCGCCGACCTTTCTTCCAATTAAGCCGCTAATTGCTACGTTGCCACATTAAAATTGCTAATTTTGCGATGTTGTCATATGATAAACTTATACATCACTAAATAATAAACTACATGATTCACTTTTCTTCATATTCAAAATTATAATGAAAGGAATAATTGCTGTTTATTTTTTGTTAACGATTTATGATTTGGAATTTGCCTACTTTTATTAAATGATTTCCTAATTATTAATCCTTAGAAAACTATAATATGTCGTGCAAGGATTATATAGTAAACTTTACTGAAATCAACTCAGCATATTTTTAAACATCCTACATCTTTGCACTAGAATTTTCGTTATCAAGAGAACTTGGTAAACAGGATGACAAATTTCATGTTCATGTTTTTTAATTCCAAAGTTAATTTAATATATCGATTCGCTCATAGAATTTGATATGGATGGTTACTTTTTATTGAAAATATTGATTTTTATATATGAATATACAGTATAATGAATATAAACAATGTAAATGTTCAAATCGCTATCAAGTATAAACTGAATGATTCAGTTTATAATTGATGATGATTAGAGATACAACCTAATCGAAACGTCGCACTAACGAGCATTTGGCCTCAAAAACCGGACAAAAAGGAGAAATGCAAACTAGACAAGTAATCATCGAAATTATTTTTTTTGTATACCTGAGTAACTGTACTATCATAAAAATATGATAAAGTGGCCCCTCCACGCAGCTACACTCGCCATAGTTAACTGCAATCTAAGCTTCGTTCAATACGCACGCATTCGTTCTTGATAGATTTTTTTTAGACTTGTGTTTGGTGTTTGGCATTTTGTAAAGTGAATATTAAAAAAAAATTTTTGTGATGGAATCCGAAGAACAAGGTATGTATTTAATTTTAATATATATTATTTAAAAATATAATGACTGTTTAGTATTCTTATGGACCTAAAACAATATGCAAGAAAATTTTCTATTTTTTTGTTTTTCTTTTTAACTAATTAGTATTTTTGAAAATGTTCCGAGCTAGGTTGGGCTATAATTCTTTTTTTGTAATAAACTATAGACATTAGCCATATCATAACAGTCAAAACATTTTCCACATGTTTCCACCTCTTCAAAAAACCGCTTTGAGTTCCACGGGTTTTTTTTTGCAATAATTTTGGTTATTTTTTTCTTACATAAATATTTTTTTTTCTATAGGTACAAATTTTACATCAAATGTTATTGAGGTATATCATAAAACTATATACATGCTTTTTAAACAAAGCACATCCAACACACTTGAAGATAAGGTATCATTTATGGAACATAAGCTTTGCAAAATGATGAAATGTCTCCAAAACGAGTACCATACCTTAAGTCACGATTTAAAACACTTTAATAGTGATTTGAAGAAAAGATGGATATCATCTAACTATATTGAAGAAAGATTTTTGAAAAAAAAAAGACAAGAAATGGCTTAATACATCAATACCAGTACATAACTGAGCCACGAATTCTACGGAACTCCCAAGGAAGCATTTCCAAGAATTACATGATCGTAGTAAACGACGAAATACAAAAGAACTCCGCGAACAGGTACCTATTGAGGAGCTTACCCATGCAGTCAGCGTACGTCAACGAATGTCTGGAAATGCCGCGGCCTCTAAACTTATAATAGATGCAACTTCAACACCAACAAGAGCCAAACTTTACAGGAAAGTAATAAATACTGCTCAGAAACCGAAAGTAAAAAATTACACACCTGAACAAGCCTTGCAAATCTTTGTTGAAGGTGACTTTACAAGGAGGCAGTGGGAGTTTTTATACGATTCCAATAAGGGTATATTTCCTTGGTATACTCTAATTAGAGAAGCAAAGAAACTCTGTTATCCAAAACCAGAGTCAATCCGAGTTACGGAGACGAGTGTTGAAGTTGTGCTTCATGACCTACTTAATCACACAGTAAAGAGACTTTGTTTTTATCTTGAGATAGATTTTTTATGGGAAAATATACAATCACCCTAAGTCAGCATATAAAACGATACCCATTACGTTTTTTTAATATTACTCCCCTCTCCCTTCCTACCCTAAGTCAGCGCCCCTTCACCCGATTGGTAAAGTAATGCCAGAAATGAAATTGGAGCACCTAAAAACATATAAAACGATAACCATTACGTTTTTTTTAATATTACTCCCCTCTCCCTCCCCACCCTAAGTCAGCCCCCTTCACCCAATTAGTAAACGATACCCATTACGTTTTTTTAATATTACTCCCCTCTCCCTTCCTACCCTAAGTCAGCGCCCCTTCACCCGATGGGTAAAGTAATGCCAGAAATGAAATTGGAGCACCTAAAAACATATAAAACGATAACCATTATGTTTTTTTAATATTACTCCCCTCCCCACCCTAAGTCAGCCCCCTTCACCTAATTAGTAAAATAATGCCAGAAATCAACTTACCGCCCTAAAAAATCCCAGGATACTGATTTTGACACGTCTAGAGTCAAAAACAACGACGTTATTAATTTTGTCCGGTTTTTGAGGCTAAATGCTCGTTAGTACCTCGTAAAAATAAATAAAAATAAAGACAATGCAAGTCCGACAACCACATTTTAGTCAATTTTCAACATTTTCTACAACCTTCAAACAAGAGGTAAAGTTGTTGCTCATTTTCAACATGATTTAAAACTTTTCCCTCAACTTGTGGCATTCAACGATATTTTGCTTTTCCTGAATTTATTTTCTGTCGTTTTAATTTTTCGTGATTTCCTAATTGCATAGTAGTACTTTCAAAGATCTTTTTTGTTAGAAATTCTGTCCCTTCGATTAAGATATTTGTTGTAATATAAACAAACATACATTAATAACATATCAGGCAATTCTGTATATGAATAGTATACATAACGCATTGTAGCTTTTATAAAGACATTTTCACTAAGACACTTTATGAAGTTTCAATTGTCTAAATCAAGAAACGATTACTTGATTTCGTTTTTTTTTATTTTTCGCATAACTTCTATTGGATGAAATCTTTTTTTATCGTAATTTAGATGAAAAATTATTAGGTTAAGTTAAGAGTAAATTGGATTTATCTCCTAAACAGTCAAAATCGAGAAAACGATAAAAGATAAATTTTGAAAAATATTTAACATGTTTTATAAAAATAGCGTCAAGAAATGGAAATATCAGTGGCATGCATATTTTTACTCAATAAATAATAATTTAACAACCCGTAGGTATGTGCCTGGGGCAGTTATTATTTAAAATTTATGTCCTAAATATTTTTCTACATAAATATGTTAGACACACAAAATATTTTTTACATAACCTAAACCTTTTTAAGTTATTTAAAAAAAAATGAAAACAATTTAAAATCTTTAGCACACAGTATCTTGGTATACAAGCCTCAGTTGATCCATGTCCATATAAATCTTTGGTTTTGTTTTTAGATGAAGCATCTCCGTTTAAGAGTTGGCCCATGTTTCTTAAAACACCAGCTCGTGACCTTAAGACAAAACATTTAATTTAAACTTGATAACGATAAGAAATAAAACCTAATCATCCGTACGTGGTACAGACAAAAAAAAATAAAGACAAAAGTCCAATAACCATATTTTAGTCAATCTTTAATATTGTCTACAACCTTTGAACAAAAGCCTATAATCAATTGGTAAACGAAGAAGAAGCAATGGAAGCAATATTTCTCGAAAATACCTTCCAGTATTTTAATTACCTATTTTGCTACAATGTCATTATAAAAATCTGTAGATTTCGATATCTCCTAGACTAGATTATGATTATTTTTTGGAGTCTATTTCAGTGTATGCATTACTTCCATTGTTTTCGAAAACGGTACGTTGTTAATGATCAGTATAGTGTCTACGGTATTGTTGTGTTAAAGTGCCAAAAAATACGCATTAAATGACAGATTAATTGCTTATTGTTGAAGATGTTGTTCTTCACGCTTTTAATATCATCTAATTTGTTTTATATTGAAGTAACACTCCGTGGGACAATTTCACTCTAAATTATAATTTCTTGCTTGAATGTTTACTTGTTTAAGAATGATTTAAAAAATATAATACCAAATTAAATTACCTAATTAAATTATGGTGGCTTCAATAAATTGTTTTTTTCCTTAAAGATAAATTTTTGTTTAATTTAGTTTCCATTAAAAAAATAAAACCTACCTAAATCTAATTTTGTTTCTTTGTTCACAAAACGAGTTTTCCAAAAACTTGTAAAAAAAGATGCAGATGTACCTATAATAATGTAAAAATAGAAAAATAATAAGAACATTAAATGTTGATTATGTTTTAATTTTAGTCAGGTGGATTCGATTAAATTTGATAAAATTTCGTTTATTTACTATTACTGCCGCAAAAAATTAAATTATAGATAGGCAATTTTAAACTTGCCAAACATTTCCATTTTAGCAATTTCTTAATTTGAAATTTTGGTGTTATTATTTTTAACTACATATCAAACCAGTGTAAAAAGATAAGTTTCTTCTTCAGCTAGTATTTTTAAGACTATATTAATATGTAAGTGTTTAATTACTTTTGGCAATTTATTTTTAAAATTTTTTATGCATTTTGATGTATTTGTAGCATTTATCTTACGAAAAAAAATATTTTCTTCTAATGTTGCTTCTTGAGCTAACTATTTGGAAGGAAATGATTTTTATATTAGTAATATATAACAGTAATAAAGTGGTAGGTAGCAAAACTTTTTAACCGACTTTTAAAAGAAGGAGGTTCTCAATTCGTCGACTATGTATATTTTTTTATGTATGTATGTACACCGATTACTCCGGAACGGTGGCACCGATTTGAATGAAATTTTTTAAGTTATGTTCAGCAAGTTGCTGCGGTGGTACCATATTTTTTTGGACGAAATTGGTACAGTAAAATCCAAGATGGCGCTGACAATATGGCGTCCAAAAAAATTAATTTTGTCCGATTTACTCCAAAATTGATAGGGAGAAATTTTCGAGTTCGTGCACAACGAATCTGAAGTAATTTTTTCAAAATTTAATATGACGGACAAAAAAATTTAATTTCGTCCAATTTTCTCCAAAATTGGTGTGGGGAAGTTTTCGGGGTTGCACATAACAAATCCAAAATATTTTAAAAAAATTTAATATGGCATATCCAATATGGCGGACAAACAATCAGTTTTGTCCGATTTTCTCTAAAATTGGTATGGGGGAGTTTTCGGGGTCGCACATAACGAATCTGAAATTATTTTCAAAAATTTAATATGGCTTATTCAATACGGTGGATAAAAAAATCAGTTTTGTCCGATTTTTTCCAAAATTGATATGAGGGAGTTTTTGCGATCAGACATTACGAATCTGAAATTCTTTTAAAAAAATTAAATATGGCGGATTAATGACTCTACATCTCTCGATTTTCTCTAAAGCTGTTAGTGTTAATTACGAATTTAAAATATTTTTTCAATCTGGTGGATTCAATATAGCGTCCTAAACATTCTACGTTTTTCGATTTTCCCCAAAACAGATATGGGGGGTTCTTCATGGTGTAAATTATGAATTTAAAAGTATTTTTTCAGGATTCAATATGGTGAACATGGCGGACAAAAAATTTTGCATTTGTTTTTGTTCAATGGTGGGACTGAATCGTTTTTAAGAATGTAAATAGCGTATTCGCTATATGATATATTTATCAGAAGCAATATGACGGTCTAGAAATTTTAAATTTCCGTATTTTATCCAAAATTGGTACTAGGGGGCTTTGAAGAATTTAGATTTAGATTAGATTATGACGTTAAAATAATTTTTTTGAAATTCAATATGGCTGATCCAAAATGGTGGGTTGAAAATTTTTCCTTATTCGCATTTTTCCATATTTAGTATTGTGGGGTTTTCGGGGTCGTGTATTACGAATATGAAATTAATTTTTTACAACTATTAGGTTGATAAGATACAATACGAGAGACTTTTACATTTTCCGATATTGTCTAAAATTGATATTGCGGGGTTCTTGGGGAGTATACAAACTCAATATGCAATATAAAATACATTGGGCTAAGAAATTTATGTCTTAAGTTTTGGATAGCAAAAGAAAGCAAAATGAAAGAATTACAAATTTTAACCAAGTTTCATTAAGTCTGATACTTTTATTTACAAATCTTTGTAAGTCTCTGCAAATATTACATCTGAATTTTGATAATCGATGAATGAAAATGTGCCCAAACGTCAACATAAAGAAATTTTGCATTAGAAGTTGGGGAAAATATAAACCACATTGCCAAGTTCTTTTAATAATGAAAGGTTAAATTTCCCATTTCTCTATGGTGCAAAGATATATGGTGTTCAAAGGTACATTGAGTTGGTACCCGTTAAGCTTGTTCGATTTTACTTTAGCCAAACTTTCTACTTTAATTTCTGCACGTTATTTGTACTACTACCAAAATTGTTTTGAAGGCTTTTTGCTTTTTAACCGACTTCTAAAAGAAGGAGTTTCTCAATTCGTCGAGTATGTATTTTTTTTATGTACGTACACCGATTACTCCGGAACGGCGGCAACGAATTGTATGAAATTTTTTATGTTATGTTCAGGAAGTTGCTGCGGTGGTCCCATATTTTTTTGGATGAGATTGGTGAAGTAAAATCCAAGATGGCGCTGACAATATGACGGCCAAAAAAATTAATTTTTTCCGATTTTCTCCAAAATTAGTATGGGGAAATTTTCGGGATCGTACACAACAAATCTGAAATTATGTTTTAAAAATTCAGTATGGCGGATTTAATATGGCGGACAAAAAAAACAGTTTTGTCCGATTTTCTCCAAAATTAATACGGGGAAGTTTTCGGGGTCACACAAAACGAATCTAAAATTGTTTTTAAAAAATTTAGTATGACGAATCTAATATGGCGGACGACAAATCAGTTTTTTCCGATTTTCTCCAAAGTTGGTATGGGGAAGTTTTCGGAGTCGCACGTAACGAATCTGAATTTATTTTTAAAAAATTCAATATGGCAGATTCAATATGGCCGATTCAATATGGCCGATGAAAAATTAATTTTGTCCGATTTTTATCAAAATTGATATGGAGGAGTTTTTGTGATCACACATAACGAATATGACATTATTTTAAAAAAATCAATATGACGGATTCAAGATGGCGGATTAAAGATTCCGCATCTCTCGATTTTGTCTAAAATCAGAATTAGGGGATTTTTGTTAGTGTTAATTACGAACTTAAAATATTTTTTCAAAAATTTAATCTGGCGGATTCAATTTGACGACCTAAAAATTCTACATTTTTCGATTTTCTCCAAAACTGATATAGGAGGTTCTTGAGGGTGGAAATTAAAAATTTAAAAGTATTTTTGCAGGACCCAATATGGGGAATTCAATATAGCTTTTTTTCAAAGATTTGGACTGAATCGTTTTTGAGGAAATAAATAGCGAATATAAAATAATTTTAAGAAAATCTAATATGTCGGATGCAATATGACTGTCTAGAAATTTTAAGTTACCGGATTTCTTCCAAAATTGGTACTAGGGGGCTTTGAAGGGTTTAGATTTAGATTAGATTAAGACGTGAAAATTACTTTTTTGGAATTCAGTATGGCGGATCTAATATTTTGAAAACTTAAAAAATCAAAAAATTTTTAGTGATTAATTTTAGGGTGATTTACAACTTGGAGTCATTGCGAGGAACACTAATCTCGATTAGTACTTAGTTCAAATAATTTATGGATACCATAATGGATTCAAAATTAAAAATCGAAAAATAAAATTTTTATGAAAAAAATTTCACTTCTAAAACTGAGCTAAAAAGTGAGAAATAACTAGAAATTTTTATATGAAATTGAAATTTTTGAGGTCGACGCCAATTTATGTCTAAATGAAATAAATAACTATTAATATAAACAAATTATAGTAAGAAAGTAATTACAAATAAAATATTTTTAATTTGTTTATGCAAATCACATTTTGTCAGATATTACTTTGGCGCCGACTTCAAAAATTTTGATTTCATATAAAAATTTATAGTAATTTTTCACTTTTTGGTGCACTTTTAGAAGTCGGTTCAATTTTTTTTATAAAAATTTTATTTAATATTAAATTTAGTCTATAAAAACATATTTCTCATTTAATAAAAAGACGATACATACGAATCCTTATTACGACATCCGGTCAAAAGCCGGGCAATTACGGACCACAAGCATAAAAAATAAAATCACGACCGACGGTACTGCTCGTCTCTTCACGGTCAGTGATGTTCTCCGGAGCATAGTGCACGGTTCCGGTCGGAGGTACCCGTTTCCGGTCGTATCGAAGAATGACCGCTCGGTCGCGTGTCTTGACTTTAAATTATGATGAAAATGATGGTTATTGTAGCTTTACTGCTTCTTTTGTTGGTTTTAGTCCACAATTTTAATTGGGTTGTTTCTTGTTTTCTTTTGTATGATATTAAAAGTGAAGAGTGCACTTAACATTGTTAAAATATTATTTGACGACATTTTTATATCAGCAAAAAAATAAAAAGTAGCAAAAATTCGTAAATTTCCTTTTTTCTTTTCCCTAAAATGAACTTTTGCAGGAATGTGCTTTTAATTAGCTCAAAGATAGACGTGAAATGAATCTGCGAAAAGAGGAATGGTACCGTTTTGTATGTGAAAAATTGAGGTGAATTTTTTGGTTCACTTGAACCAGTGGGATATCATTAAATAAACGGGCGTAACCGAGATGTGATTTCAACATGATGACGCCAGCTGTCATATTGCACGCGAAACAATAAAGTTGTTGCAATCGAAGTAGTATCTTCGTATCTGTCACCTCTAGAGGAGGTTAAAACTGGCCGCTAACAAATTGCGCATGCGATTTAATCTATTAGAATTTCTTCCTTGTTTATTATCTTTTAAATATAAAATCTAATCGAACTATTTTGAAATGATTCAGGGAGTCAAGGAAAAAATTGGACGCCAAATTCGTGAAATCCAGCGACCCTGACTCCAATACATATTCCGGAATTTCTCTGAAATTCACAACTTAATAATTTATATTTCGATGGTGTGTAAAAATAATTGCGTACTACACAAACAATGGTGAGGTTTCTAGAACAGATTATTTTAAAAACACCTTTTAAATACATTATAAAGGAAGTCCTAATTTATACCGAGCGATGTATAATTTCTTAAACAATTAAAAATCTATTTGAAAACGAGCGAAGCGGATATTTGGCTCGTGCACCTGAGCAAAGGTCAAGCACGAAGCATGACCGTTCCGCTCGTGGCGGCATCGCCTTTGCCCCATTTGTAATAATTACACATGATGTGGCAACATTGTTTTTATCAAGGGGAGTTTTTAATTAATCTTATATAAATATCTGTATTTTTAGTGTTCCTTGCTAAGAGAATAGAATTCCGGAAGAATAAGATATTAGGTAATTATCATATTATATACACGATTTAGTTTGGTTAATATTACTAAGAATTCAAAATAACCAGAAAAAATGAGCCCAAGCGAATCGCGAACTCATGACAACCCAATACCCAATAAATCACCCATTTTTGACATGGCTTAGCGCGTACTAATATGTATTAAAAACTGACATTTCCTATAACGTAATACATATTAGAAATGCTTTTTGCAGTTCTTAATGCTTATAAAAACGTCAATCATTTTATCAAAGTTGATTTCTTTTGCGCATTTATTTTCTATGCTTAGAATAGTCAGACTACTTAAACGTTCCTGAATAGTAATATTTCTTAAAAAAATCTTAATTAGGTTCAGTTTAGAAAATGATCGCTCAGCAGAAGCGGAATTAAAAATATTAATAGCTGGGAAAATCTGATGACGTGGTGTGATTTTTACAAAATATAAAATCATTCTTGATAATTCTTTTAAATTTTCACAAAAAGCTGAGCGAAAACTGGAATTTCGGTAGCCAAATTATCAGATAAGTCGTTGTCGTATTTATTTCGCAAAATTTCAGCCTGTTTGTGTAGGGGAGGTAGGGGAGCATTGGGCAGTCGGGAGGTTTGGGCACCCCCTCATTTCTCGAAATCCATGGTAATTTTTTTTTTGTTTTCTACCACAGCACTATAGTTTAATAAGTGGCAACACCGCTTAACCAAACGTCAGCTGTCAGATCACTTAGCTGTCAAAGTCATATGCGCTTAACGGTTTCTTGGGTACAGAAGTAAATATTTTTGTTGTGATTTGGAGAAAGATAACAAAGCAATCTGCAAGAAAGTGTAAGTATCTATGTTCACTTCTTTTGTGTTTATTAAAGATTATATTTACCTGCCAATTAGGATTCAACATTTGATAAAAATAATCATATTCAAATTTATTTGAAAAATGAGGTTATGGGGAGCATTGGGCACGCACGTAGGAGGGAGGTTTGGGCATGCGCAATGCTCCCTCTGTTATAGTGCATTTTGGTGTCATACTTTCGTAGTTTTATGTTATGCCTATTGTATTGAATGTTCTAATCGTTTCTTTTCAGGGCAATGCTGTTTTTATTCAAAAAGAAAAATAAGCGACGCGAAATCCCTAAAGATGTTCTTTTGCGTGCATTAGAAGAGGTTTCTAAAGGAGGGAAAATTAAAACTACTGCGAGTAAAAATGATATATCCAGGTCTAACCTTCAAAGATACATAAAGCAGGGTGGCGCCGTGAAAGATGTTTCTTCTAAATTTGTCTCAATTCAAATATTCACGAAAGATGACGAAGAAAAAATTTCAGAAAATCTTACAACATCGTTTAAACTAAACCATGGACTGTCGAAAGTGAGGGCACGCGAACTGGCTTACGAATACGACAATTCCGAAGCTTGCTGAAGAATTTACTTCGAAAAGAGAGAAAAACAGAAAAATGAGCAGCGATGATGAAATAGAAAATGTTTCTGTTTCTGACGAAGCTCTCGTTGAATCCTCGGAAGAAGATTTTGATGAAAACGATGTCACTGTTCTGGATAGAAATTTCCAGATTAATAACTTTGTGTTGGTTAAATTTGATACCAAAAAAACTGTCTATCATTATATTGGGTTAATAAGAGAAGTTAGTCACTCCATGGCAACTGTCAAATTTATGAGAGCGAGTAAGATACGAAATACATTTATATTTCCTGACATTGAGGACGTAGCCAGCGTCCCCCTGGAGGATATAAAGACAAAATTGTCTACACCAACGACATGGATGAAACGTGGCAGCTTTAAATATAAATTTGATAAGCCTCTCTGGGTCATACCAAATATAAGATAAGTTTAATTAAGTCCGACATCGTGCAGTATTCATTGTTAGTCACTTTGTTTATTTTTTTAAAGTCTATGATAAGAAAAAATATTTGAATTACAAGTTTTTATAGCAATGTTATATAATACTTAGGCATAGTAGTATAGTATAGCATATGTGGCGTATTAAATACAATGCCCGACCACCGGGAGGTTTGGGCACTTTGGACATGTGTCAGAAGATCTTTTGTAACTTTGAGACTGATTACAATACCAAAACTTGTCTTTGCAATAATTACTACCAAATATGTGTGCTAGATATATTTGGAATAAAATTTTGATAAAAAAATAATAGTTTGATTACCATCTATGTAAAAAAGTGCCTAATGCTCCCCTACCTCCCCTAACTCAGTGTAATAAATGAGGAATCAAGGAGTTTAAATTTATCAACAACATTTTGAAAACCAGAGTCGATTTTTTAACTGACATGACGCAATATCGAAAATATTATTAAATGTAAGTTTTTCGATTTTTTCAAATTTTTCTTCTGCTGTGAATTTTGTAGCGGAGACAAGAAAGTCAAAAATTTTTTTGTAAGCATTTTTAAATGAATTGGAAGCTTGCACAATATTATACTTTTTACTTTGAAGAATTTTAGAAACTCTGTTTATAGAAAGAAGAATTTGGGAAAACAATACAATAAGAAATAAAAAATCAAAATTTTCTAATTTTTTTTTAAATCCGATTGTTTCGGATTTTTTTTCGTTATTTTTACTTTTTAACGAAATTTCTGTTGGAGCGTTCAAAATATCTTTTAAATTAAATCGCAATGCGTTCAAAGAATTATTCCTAGAAGGCCATATATAGGCCACCAACAATATCGAATTTTTTTTGCCTCTGGGACTTCATTGAGCATCATTTATATCTTAAGTTAAGTTATAAGAGACACAATGAACCTATTGAGCATTTTTTTAACTCAAGAATTTTAGATTGCAAGCCGTTATAAGCGTTGCTCATAACAACAGCACCGTCGTAGCCCTGTACTCTACATTTTTTAATAGAGATGTTTTTTTCTTGAAATAAATTATTAACGAGTTTTTTTAAACCTTCAGCGCTTCGATCATATGTTGTGGAGTAAAGTCCATTAAACGATTCTTTACATTCAATCTGTATGATTTCGTTATAATCATTTTTATGAAAAAGACCATAGCGCAAAATAACACTCAACTGTTATATCGTGTGTTATGTCTAAAAGTATTGTATAAAATGGAGCTGCGCGAACTTCTTCAAAAATTTTAATTTCTACCTCGGTTCTCAACATAGGAATAAACTCATTTTGTATGGTTGGGTTTAAGTATTTTGTTGCACCTTTTGAAAGTTCCAGTATTGATTCTGGGACTCAGGCCGATGTCGTTTACACAGATATTCCGGGACATATGGAATCTTGGCGATTGCTTGAGCCTTGAACTGGATCTCATGAAATTAAATGCTTGGTGTCTAAAAAATAAACTGCCTCTGAACGTAGACAAGTGTAATGTTATGTCATTCTCAAGAAGTAGAATGTCTCTGTTGCATGATTATAAGATCAGCGGTGCTTTTCGCCAGTTTTAAGTTTTACAATTTTTTGGCTTAAAGTTTTCCCCGTTTAGAAATTCCATTGACACAACTAAACTTAAAATGTTGGCTGCTTTTATCAGCAAGTAGCCAACAATGTTCACAGTAACAACAGTCTAGCTTAATGGAATAACACAACCACTTACGGTCAAGAATTATCCCGTATTTGGACTTTGAAGTACAATAAACAGCAAAAAATGACCTACTATTAGTTTTTGGAAATGTCTTTTGGTCTGCAAGACCCATAACTTAAAATAAATTTTTAATTGGGTCACTTTTAACAATGTTTTTATAATAACTGCTGTCTGTAGGATATTATTAACGTTTCTAACATTTAGTTTTCATCGGCGGAACCAAAACTATTTCATTTATTGCCATTGCCTATCTGGAACTGAAACTTCGTCTATTAGCGTTGAAACTTTCGAATATGACGCTTCCGCTTTCGTTGCTTCTAAATCTAATTTCGAGCACGTTGGAAAATAAGCACTAACTTTCAACAACTTTGCTTTTTTTATTTCTTGCTATTTCTTTCTTTTTAAGCTTGCCTAACCACTCGACATCTTTCATTCATTTTTTCCATTTTAGGCTGATCTAAAACATGAAACATCTTACAGAAAGAACAAACAAATTTTCCAACATACATTACATGTAATTAATAGGTATGTTAAAAAACTTTTAACAACTCTCAACACTCCCTGTAATTAAATATATATATATATATATATATATATATATATATATATATATATATATATAATATATATATTGTTGGATATTCAATTCAATCAGGCCATTTTCCCTCAGATTGGAAGGTAGCTAATTTAATTTTGATCAGAAAGAAAGGCGAAAGGGCAACTAACATCAACAGCTGTAGGCCTATTAGTTTGCTTTCCAATATAGGGAAAATTATTGAACGAATTATTCTAAAGAAACTTACCGATTTTATAGCACAGAGAAACATCTTACCTCCGGAGCAGTTCGGCTTCAGGAGCAACTACAGCAGCGTTCAGCAGACCACCAGGCTGGCTGCAATGATAATTCATGGATTCAACCAAAGATTTCACACTGGTGCTATCTTTTTTGATATCGGCAAGGCCTTTGATAAAGTATAGCATAATGGTTTGATTGTCAAGCTAATTCGACTAGGAATTCCGAGTTACCTGGTCAGACTAGTTTCAAGCTTTCTGGAAAACAGAACATTTGCAGTGTCATTAGACGGTGCAACTTCCGAATTCAAACAGGTTAGAGCTGGTGTACCTCAAGGTTCGCCACTCTCTGCAACATTATTTAGCTTATATACGGCCGATATTCCGGTTCACGACCGAAGTAAGTTGTACCTGTTTGCTGATGACACTGCTTTTGCAACATCATCAGGCTCATTTCGTCCGATTATATTAAGATTACAGCGCCATATTAGTAAGCTTGAGAGATGGATGGCCGATTGGAAGATTAAGTTGAATTCTGAGAAAACTCAGGTAGTTATGTTTTCTAAATCCAGAACTCCGACACCTGAAGGTCGGTTATCCATATCAAACATTCGCATTCCTTGGCGTACGAATGCGAAATACTTGGGACTAGTGTTTGACCAAAGGCTTAACTGGACCTTGAATATAGATGCTATCATTTCGAAAGCAAAACTTGCTTTGGTTTCTCTTTACCCATTATTAAATAAAAATAGCAAACTTAACTTGAATAATAAATTGCTAATTTTCAAGCTATTTATAAGATCTATTCTGTCTTTTGGTGCTCCAACCTGGATCACTACAGGCAGAACAAGATTCAAAAGGCTAGACATTCCAAAACAAGGTGCTTCGAGTACTTTGCGGAGCCCCATACTTTGTTCAAAATACTATAATACATAGGGACCGGAATTGCGACACTTTCGATGTCTTTATACAAAATAGTCTCACACGGTATATTGACAGAGCCACCATCTTAACCAACCCGCTCATACAACAATCACACAGCCTCACCAGGACACACAGACAGCCTTACAATTTTCTCCGAGATTGGATACAGGACCGGTAGTTGTGGTTATTTCATCTTTTTATTTACTGGCTTAAAAGCCGAATAGAATCTTGTCCTTTTCAAGCCTATTATAAGTCCATTGTTAAAGCAAAGGAGTCCATGGGCTAGTCCCGACTCAAGATTTCAAAGATGACCCCATATATATATATATATATATATATATATATATATATATATATATATATATATATATATATATATATATTGCCTTACCTAAGCCTTCAGAAGAAGACCACACGTAATTATTATTTTTGGTTAAAAATATACAATCAAATATTTTCACTACCCTTTACTTTAAATTCACAATACACAAGACAAAACTAAATATGAGAAAATAATAAAATTATTGCATGTCTACCCAATATCTATCCCCTCCAATTTTTTTAAACATCGTTCTAAAAATCCGGATCAAACAAATAGGAAATATTCATAAAAATAATTATCCACCGTCCGCTTTTCGGGTCCCGCTTTTATCGGCACTTCTCAAAGAAAATAGGCGCTCGCAGCAAAGTCACTACTGTTTGTCCGTAATTTACAATTGACGCGGCGCCGCCCTACTTATTGAAATATGGAGAATTTGGACTTTTTTCTTTAGCATTAGGATAACTACATAACGTTAAATAATATTGCTACTACATACTACATGCATAGAGTGATGATTTTTGATCATTTTAAAACGTTTTTTCTTTATTTATTTTTCATATATTTTTATGACAATATATATATATATATATATATATATATATATATATATATATATATATATATATATATATATATATATATTTATACATATATTCTAGCTTACTAAATTCATTTGTAATAAAATAATAGGATTGGGATGGTGCCTGCGGCGCCCAATGTGACCTTGCGCTGATTGGTACTGCCATCCCTGCCACCTCGGTAGCTACGTCACTGGAATAATGTCAATTGCAAAACGCGTTTTCTCTTACTGAACTAATTAGTAGCATTTATTTTTTTGTGGTATAATATAGATATAAACTATTTTTATTTCGCGAAGAGCCAGAGCTAGAATTTGAAAAATGACGGAATTTTCCGGTTTTCCCTGTTTTTCTCCGTTGCTAATAATCCGGTTGAGTCAATCTGGGGCCTATTTTATTGGTATTTTTATTCTCTACAATTCGTATATTCAGTATCGAGATTACTACATAAGTTCTGGTTTTATAAGCAAAAAACGAAAAAAAGAAAACAGAATTCAGATAGCATTTGTATCACAGAATCAGCCATTTTTCCTCTATTGATTGACCTAAAAAATAATTAGCGACATGCTCGCGCTCATTTCCCTTCCTATCAGTTTTTATTCCCACTAACGTTATATTTAAAATAAATTATTCTTCAATTATTAAATTAATAACCGTCTAAAACAGTTTTTTATAGTTTTTTTAGAGTGCAATTTATAAAATCTAGAATGGGCGTTGGGTTTCTGCAATTCATAAGACGGGAGTACATTTATTATACATCTCATCTATGGCCTTGATTACCTTTACCACAAAAAATCTTATTCAATTATAAAATATTTCTTTACTATCTGTATTCTATAAAAATTTAAGTTTTGAATTTAATGCTGTAAGTAATTACGTCAGTCGAACAATTTAATTGTATTCCCTGCAGGTGAAGTTCACCTCGACCTTTAATATCAAAAACGTGAGTTTCATCTTCAGAACAAAAAGTCTCTCAATAAGGGCTATCTCTTCAGTATAATTGTACTAAACATTGTACATATTTAGTCAGTTTAATAAGTCTGTATTTATATTTCAGATTTAATATTATTTTTTCAGCTTTAACTTGTTAATAAATATGTATTACATATAACTATGTACAATGGCCCTTTTTTTGAACATGCGTAATTTCTTTTTAAGGTTCAGCTATCTGTGTCTCACAGTTTTTGGTGATACTATTTTTCAGACACATGCTTGTCTCAAAAGCAGACGTCAAGCGAAATTTGTAGGAAAGTCGAGACAAATATTTTTTTCGTTGACGCCATCTAGAAATGTATCGTTGAAAAAATCTTCAAAAAATTAAATAAAAATATCATATAATATTTTTTATTACGAACTTCGTACGCAAAATATAAATGTAAAAAGTTATTTAAAATTTATTCCCCCATTTAATTTTCCACTAGAAGATTTTCAAAGTTTTTAATACTTCCAATGAAAATTGATACTGTTAATTGACGTTTACTTCTGTTTCAAAATAATTTTAGCTTAAATTATGAGTTTAATCTTCAGGCAGTGTTGAGTTCTTAAAGAACTCATTCATCTCTTTGGAAGAAGGATGCCTGCATGTACTATTTCAGTTTTGTAGGGTGCATATTTTGCCAGATAATTTTGTTTAATATGCCAATTCGTAATTTTTTCTTTGATAATTTAATTAGTACATTTTTGTCAACATTTAAGTACAATTTCAATAGTGAGCGTGGCGGCACTGCTCGTAGTCAGGTCAAATGTGAAGGGAGAAACATTGTGAAAAGAATTATGTTTTATGGATTAAATTAATACTCAATTACTGAATTTTATAGGTACGTGTTATTTTGAATGTCACGCCAAGCAAAGTCACATTTGGTGGTGGATAAGTCCTTTTCATTACGTAATTGTGACATTCGCACGTTATGTCTTATTGATTTCCTTGGAATATAATTCGCAGATATTATCTTTCCGTCTTAGATAAATTATTTGTTTTTCTGTTTCGCCTACCACCTCTAGAAATGCATAACTTATTTAAATTTCTTATATATGATGTTGTAGGCAAGGGTTGAATTCTTGTCAAATTAAGCTTTGACAAGTCAAATCAGAAATTAGACTAGTTGCTTAGTCAAAGGTGTGTTTAGTTAATCCTAGAAGCGACCAACAGGTGCAGTCTAAGTTTGAAACTAAAACTCTTTAATTCGATATAACTAATCATATCTAGTTGTAAATGCCATGATTCTATTAATGCTTGATATGGGGTGCCTCTCACTAGGCATTCGTCAAATTATGCACTTTCAGCATTGCATCCGTACCTCCTAAACAGAAACTTTTAATCTTGTGACGCAGAATTCTGGGAAGATTATCTTCACTGGGACCTCTGAGGTTCAGAACATGGTGGGAATAGCCTTAATATCTTAGACCAAGCAAGATAAATAAAAGGATAGAAAAAGAAATATTTTCGCCGATGATGCATTGTACGTCCAAGCTCGCCAACGAAAGGACGTGTTCAGGTTAGTTCACATGCATCTTTATCAAGTAGATTTAAATTACTTTTACTTTCATTTTCAATTAAAAATTTTACACATTTTATTCAATTTGTACTTGTTTTAATAATATTTGATGTAAAATTATTTTAGAACGATAATTAAATTAATTAATCTTGATAAAATAATTACCGTTTGTTAATTCACAACTATGAAGTTGCTCGCTTTCACTGCAAATATATTGTTAATTAAGTTTTGGAAAAAAAATAGGAGTGCAGCTCGGCGTAATATTATCAGGTTGGAGATTATTGATGAACCATCTATATATATTCGAAGATGATGAAGAGAATATTTAGTTTAACAATTGGAAATCTGCACCAACATAAAATATGTAATATAAAATTTTTATAAAAAAATTGAACCGACTTCTAAAAGTGCGATAAAAAGTGAAAAATAACTATAAATTTTTATATGAAATTGAAATTTTTGAAGTCGGCGCCAAACTAGTACCTGACAAAATATGATTCGCATAAACAGATTAAAAATACTTTATTTGTAATTGCTTTCTTACTATAATTTGTATATATTAGTAGTTATTTGCTTCATTTAGAAATAACTTGGCGCCGACTTAAAAAATTTCAATTTCATATAAAAATTTTTAGTTATTTTTCACTTTTTAGTGCACTTTTAGAAGTATTTTTCGATTTTTAGTTTTGAATTCATTATGATTTTCATAAATTATTTGAACTAAGTTCTAATCGAGATTAGTGTACCTCACAATGACTCCAAAGTGGCAAAAAAGTACCCATTTTATTCATAATTGTAAATCACCCTAAAATGAACTACTAAAAATTCTTTGATTCTTGGAGTTCTGCAAATACCAATGAAATTGTGCTAAACAAATATTTAGTCGGTCATAGTAAAACTACTATTTTAAACTTCAAATTAATTTTAGATTGATAATATAGGCCCCAAAACCTTCCAATATCGATATTGAAAGAATTTGAGACGGTATTTCTTAGTCCGATATATTTTATATTGGATATTGCGTTTGTATACGCCCCAAGAACCCCGCAATATCCATTTTAGATAAAACCGGAAAATGTAAAATTTTAGTCCCTCATATAGTTTCTTATCAACCTAATAGTTGTCAAAAATTAACTTCATATTCGTAATACACCACCCCCCAACCCCCTAATAGCAATTCTGAAAAAATGCGAATAAGGTAAAATTTTCAACCCACCATATCAGATCCGCCATATTGAATTTCAAAAAAATAATTTTAACGTCTTAATCTAATCTAAATCTAAACCCTTCAAAGCTCCCTAGTACCAATTTTAGATGAAATCCAGAAAGTTAAAATTTCTAAACGGTCATATTGCATTTGACATATTAGATTTTCTTAAAATAATTTTATATTCGCTATTTACATCCTCAAAAATGATTCAGTTCGACATTTGAACAAAATCGATAAATGTAAATTTTTATTCAGCTATATTGCGTTCGCCATATTGACTCCAGAAAAAATACTATTAAATTCATAATTTACACCCTCAAGAACCCTCTAGATCAGTTTTGGAGAAAGTCGAAAAATGTAAAATTTTTAGGACACCATATTGAATGCTCCAGATTGAATTTATCAAAAAATATTTTAATTTCGTAATTAACACTATCAAAAATCCTCCAATACTGATCGAGAATCGAGAGATGTAGAATCTTTAATCCTCCATCTTAGATCCGTAATATTTTTTTTAAATAATATCAAATTCGTGATGTGTTATCATATCAATTTTGTAAAAAATCGGACAAAATTAATTTTTTATTCACCATATTGGATACGCCATATTGAATTTTCAAAAATAATTTTAGATTTGTTATGCGTGACCCCGAAAACTCCCCCGTGTCAATTTTGGAGAAAATCGGACAAAATCGATTTTTATGTCTTCCATATTAGATCCGCCATATTGAATTTTTTAAAAATGTTTTGAATTTGTTATGTGGAACCTTGAAAACTCCCTCATACCAATTTTGGAGAAATCAGAAAAAATTTTAACTTTTTTGTCCTCCATATTGGATCCGCCATTTTGATTTTTTTAAAAATAATTTCAGGGTTCGTTGGGTACAACCCCGAAAATTCCTCCATACCAATTTTGGAGAAAATCGGACTAAATTAATTTTTTGGCCGCCATATTGTAAGCGCTATCTTGGATTTTACTGCACTAATTTCATCTAAAAAAATATGGAACCATCGCAGCAACTTCCTGAATATAATGTAAAAAATTTCATTCAAATCGGTGCAGCCGTTCCGGAGTAATCGGTGTGCATACATAAAAAAAAATATATTTACTCGACGAATTGAAAACCTGCTTCTTTTAGAAGTTGGTTAAAAAATTATTTTAATACATTTCGAATTGACTAAATTATCTTTTGAAAATATTTCTTTAGCTATTTAAACTCAGTTATATCCAAACTGTATTGATTTTCTTGAACCGTTAATATTTATTTTTATTTTTGATTTTTTCTTGGGATTAGGTTCATATTTAAAATACAGTTTCATTGCTCTGACGTTTCGTTCTTTATTTAGAACATTTTCAAAAATAATCGTCTTGAGATTTCGTCAAAACTATCGCTAACGATGTTAGCCCAAGTAACCCCAAGAAAAAATCAAAAATAAATATATATATATATATATATATATATATATATATATATATATATATATATATATATATATATATATATATATATATATATATATATATACAATCATTATCAATTTTCCTGATTGAATCACGGTGATCGATATGTCAGTCGTTTTATATTCAAATTCATTCATTAACAATGATATAATATGACATGAGTTTTGTGAAATGGTAATTAAAAAAACTAGTTAAAGTTTTTTATTAAATTTATTGCTTTCTAAAGTATGACAAACGATATATTTACTATTTCAAATTTTACTTTTTATAAAGAAAATAAATGATTCAAAATATTAAATTTTTTCTTTCTCAAGATTCCATGTATTTCCTGAAGGTGCAGAAAGCTCCTGATATGGCGCTTTGCGGAAAGGCCATCAATGGGCGTGCTTATATTTGTCGGGAGCCGATTGTAGATTCTGGGGCAGGCATATTGGGGTGAGTTTTTATATAGAGAGAAGGTATGCCTTGGAATGACAAGTTTGTCACAGTTTCTTGTTGGACAGGTGGGGATGTTGGAATTCTGAGTATTACGGTCACCACAGATGAAGACGGAGCTGCAGCATTTGAGTCTATATATTGATAATAATGTCAATATGCTATTGTCTTTAAAATCATCTCTGCAGGATTCCAGTGTTCTCAGTCCAAATGCCAATCTAATAATTCTTAAGTGGGCTAAAAATTTATGATGGTTGTTTGGCTACATAAGTATGACATTATAGGTCAAGTGAAGATAGACCGGACCATAATATGATGATATAAGGGTAGAAAGCAGAACAATCCGCTTTAGTTTTCGCAGCGGAAATTATGCTTTGCTTAGCTTTGAGCAAACATGTTTCAGCTCAGGTTCTCATGTAAGTTTGGGGCCCAGAAAGGAGCCCAGGAATTTGACCACGTTTTTCCCCTCCAACTTAGTCTTGGGCAATGCTTTGAAGAAATGAATGTTGTCAGATTTTCTTCATTGAGCACTAGAATGTCCAAGAAGCACCACCTGCGCATCCGCATGCGTACGCCAAGTTTCTGACTCATTTTTTGCTGATACTGCAGCAGTATATCATCTGCAAATTTGATCGTGACGGATAACAATAGGTCATTCAAAAATTACAATATTTTTTCTTGACGAACTATATTTATTAAGCTCGCAAACCACTGGGAGTTCGCGAACCATCACTTGGGAAACGCTGCTATAGAAGAAAGTTGGCTTACGCTTAATAAGAGACAGAGCGTTTTCGATGAGTAGTATCTCTCTTTTTAATGGCGGAGCTAAGAACGATACTTCAAAGGTCATTTGATACCCTAGTCACCTGATTGAAATTATAAAGGCAAGTACTACTCATTGAAAACGCTCTCTTTCTACACATGAGCCAATTTTCTTCTATAGGGACGGCAGTCTATATCAAAAACTATTAATTACTCTTATGTTTAAGATCTGAACCAACCTGAACTAACCAAAAATTTTTGTTGGCTAAAATTAATTTTACCCTTGTTTTTATATTACAAAAATTAAACCAAGTTGTTGATTGAGATGGACAACTTTTTTAGTTTATATCACAACAGTATTTTACCTTTGGAAACTTCGCAAGTTCAGTAGTACTATGGTCGATGACGTTTTCTAAAAGTATTTTTGGCTTTGCGTTGAAAATACAAGTTTTTCTAAATTTGATTTCTGAAATTTGTGCAAAAATAGTTGAAATATATTATATACAATATGTTTTAATAAATACGATTTAAAATAAATACGAAAATTCGGTGTTTTCTCCGAAAATAGAGGTGCCTTTTGAAGTGAAACGTGTTGTTTTTTGGGTTTTCCGACAAAGTGCGGAAACATGTGGAAAACCAAGATCAGAATCGCATACTATGACATCAAAATAAAGGAAAGTGTCGAATCTTTATTAAAAAGAAGATATCACCTAATCGAAATAATTATTAAATTTTCTATATATTTTCGAGGATTTACGAAGTCGTTCCATACAAATATTTCCAATAGAGGCTAATTGAAAGGAGACATTTTGATGCGGTTTCTAGTGTTATAGAACATTCGCTCAAAGGGATAATATAAAAATAATTTCTATGGAAAGTTTATCCAGGGTGGCTAAATGGTGAAAAAAAAGGTTGATGTGCATGCACATAACTTATGATAGGAGAAATATGTTTTGATTTGGCATTCAGCATACTGGAAGGGATACTCATAAGGAGCTCTTGTTCAATATTTCCACGATAGGTGGTAGAGAAGGAGATCGAAAACTGTAACAAAAACGAGAATAAAATTTTTAGTTAGCTAACTTTATTTTCATTTTTTTTCCTCATTTTTAGTTTCTTTGAAGCTTCTTTAAATTATTTAAAAAATTTGTGATAATTGAAGAAATAAAGCGACTTAAATAACTCCTTAAATTTGTTATTGGTGTAGTTTTTCTCCTGTTCAGAGGATACTTTCATTAAGTTCTTAATTCATCGACTATAAATCACCACAAGAGCCGGTCATTATTGTAATAGTTAACGTTGAAAAGCGGAGGCTACTTCTTCATAGTACAACAACGTGACCTCGACCCATGTGCTACCTGTATAGAACGATTTGCTTGGTCATTTTTAATAATTATTATTTTCTCTCTAGCCATGATTCCATAGGTAAAAAATCTACTTTGATTTCATTAGATACTTATTTATTTCTATCGTAATCTAACTTCTATTTATTCCTAATTTGTCTGTTTTGTTTTATGTTGCTTTAATATCTTTGCTTTGTTTTCTGTACATAACTTCTCCAATATCATAAAATTTAATACTTACCAAAAACCTGCATAAACTTCTCATCAATCTTACATTTATTATTAATTTTTGGGGTTTCGCAGCCATTAAGAACCTATTTAGTCCTGTTCGTCTCTGTATGTGACTGGGTTGTAACTTCATCAGTTTTCCTATTTTGCAATTAAATTTTGCAGGTACATGCTCTCAATTAATCCGAAATTTTCGCATCGGTAGATTTAGAAAATTTAAAAAAATCGATATACTAGTATTTAGTAAATATTTTCAACGAAAAATGTGTTCGACACTTTATAAGAGTATAAGGATCCTTCAAAAAAATAAAATTTTTAGAAAAAAAATAAATCGCCTTCTAAAAAACCGTTAAAAAGCGAAAAGTAATACTATATATATATATATATATATATATATATATATATATATATATATATATACATATACATATACATATATAAATACAGGGGCAGATCCAGCCTCTCTCTTTGGGGGGGCGGGGCGGTGATATCACAAAAGTACAGTATGGCAAGCGAAAACAAGTTATCGACATTCCCATTTCTAGTGTAAAAGGCAGGGTCGGGTCTATTCTTCTGAATTTGAAGCTCTTGGAGAGGGGGGAGGCGATCATAAGAAAAAACAAGTTGCCGACAAGGGGGTATGCCACCAGCATACACATTACTAGTATAAGAGGCAGAATTGGGCCTATTTTCTTGAACTCAAAGCTCTTCGGGGGGCTATGACAAGAAAAACAAGTTTTCAACGGGGGGGGGGGGAGTGACAGCAGTATACACATTCCTAATATAAAAGGCAGAAACGGTTTTATTTTCCTGAACTCAAAGCTCAAAGAAGGGGGGGGGGGCGATTGCAAGCATACACATTCCTATACTCTATTTAAGAACTAGAGAGAGTAATAAAACTGTTACCGAAACCTCCAACGTATCTACTCCAGTACCGCAGGTAACTGAGGACTGCCGTAAATCTAATTATATTTAATTTTATGTAAAAATTATAAGCTTTTATAAGCTTACTGCAACAACTGATAGTTCAAGTTAATTTCTGTTAGATCGTCCGGAAACTATCCGTTGGAGAAGGATATATCTCTCTCAAGTAAAAGTAGAGTTGCTAGAAATAACACAACTTACAAAATTAGTAATTTAACTGAACTTTTGAAAGATTTTTTTGAATAAAGTTACTGCGGAAAATTGGGAAAAATCCATATAAGAAAAGAATAAAACAAAATGTGGAAACTCGATCTCATGATCGGTGAGATAGAGGAACCAATTATAGTTAATTTGAGCGAAAATTGCTTCAATGACTTTGATTAGGAATTAGATACGTAATGTTTACCAGTTTAAACACAATTTTTTATTTAAATTTTTATTTTGGTTGTATTTTATTGTTTAATGTTGTTTATATATTTTTTTATATATTTTTATTTTAGTGTCTCCCACTCTTTAATTTTATATATATATATATATATATATATATATATATATATATATATATATATATATATATATATATATATTTAATCCCAATTAGCCTTAGGTTTTTTATTATTTCATTGTTGTATTTGTGTCTTTTTCTTAATCGTGTAGAATTAACATGTTTATTTTATTTTTTGATGCTATCGGATTTCCATATAATAAAGTAAATTAAATTAAGATATCAGTGCAATAGAAATAAAAATAAGTAGGTTTAATTTTAACTGTAACACATGAAAACTAATTACATTTGAATCACTTTTTAGTGATTAATTGTAATTCTTGTAATTATAACTTAGAATTTTTTGCGAGGATAAGGCTACGTTTTAGTCTGAAAGTGCCTAAAACGGTTTCTATGCCAATATTAAAGATAATAAAAATACAGTTGTGATTTGTGTTAAATATGTCAAAATTATCTACATTTTGTCATGTACGTAAATTATTAAGAAATCATAAGAAATAATATTATAAAAACTTTTTATTTTAAGTTTATTGCTAAGATTCTATTGACTAACATGAGGTTGTCTTACTTGCATTGTCTTTATTTTTGTTTGTTTTTACGATTAGGTTGTATCTCTAATCATTATCAAGTATAAACTGAATATAACATATATTCTATGCCGTAAATACTTAGTGATAAAATATACCTCTTTCCGACAAGGATTAAAATCCTTTTTAACACTTCACACTTCCAAATATCTATTGTTATCCAACCAAATAGTCCATTATTATAGACCGCTATTTTTAATTATACAATTTCTAACTCATTCCTATGAAACATATATGTGTCTAACAGATTTTGCCAACGACACCGGACTAAAGAACACATCGCCCCCCCCCCCCCCCCCCCTGGATCCGCGCCTATATAAATATAGTGTGCCCAGTAAAGTCCGCACCATATGGGATTTTTTTATTAATAACTTTATTCGAAATTTGACTTTGGCACCAATTTTTGTTTCGGTCGAGATCAAAATTAACAAAAAAAAATAGTAGTCACATGATTAGCATTATCTGTAAAATTTTATTTTTTTTCCCAAAAAAAATCAAAAGTGGGGTTATATATCAAAATATCGAAAAAAGTTATTAAACAGATGTATAAGAAAGATAATTTAGATTTTTTGTTCATTTTTTGTAAATTGCACCACTGTTGCAAAATAAGACTCAACGCAACCTACATAAAACATCTTAGTTTTGACAATGCTACATCCCAGACATATTTTGTTTAAAGTAGCGCCATATTAAATGTGTGTTTTTCTACAAAATCCAAATAGGGCTATTAAAATTTGGTCACATATAATGCAAAGTTTTTTTTTTCACCCTGTATAAAGTAACTTCATTTTTTGAAAACGTAGTTTGTGTTTAAACATTATAATTAAGACAAACAAGTACACAGTGTCATCAGTAAAGTCTGCATTAGATGGAAAATAAATTTTAAATACGTTTAATTTTTATATTATGATTTTTTTATTAGAAAATTTGAGTCTTTTCAATTAAACTATTTTCTTAACATGATTCCAGTCTTCCACCACAGAAAAACCTTTAAACAAAAGATATTTTACAGATTTTTAAATTAGGCCAATCAAACCAACCGAACTAACCTCAACTAACAAAAATAATACAACACTATTTTAAACTAAATAAATTACGTGATAAAAAATAATCACTTTTTTTTTCACTAAAATACTTCTGTGAACATAAAATCCTGACAAATTCGAAAAAATAGCCCACTGAACTAACTTATTTGCGATCAATAACACAGCCACACAAAATTGTTTTTTTTTCTGGCCTGGGGTTCTGACTATCTTTACTATATATTTTTGGAGTCACCGAATCTGAATCCGAGGTCTATTAAACCCCATTATGTCAGGGTCTTGCCAAAACCTCAAAATTAAGACTATTAAGTATTACTGAAAGCTTCTAACCCAAAACCAATTTTATTAAACCGCAAATAACTCCATGATCCAAAGACCCCATAACTCAATAATCCCATAATCCCATGATTTCATAACCGTATGTTTCTATAACCCTAGAATCATGACACTGAAATCATTACACTCAATCTCTTATAGCGGAAGCAATTATAGTCACCTCAATTAATTTAAACCACAGCTGTTAAGCTCCATGACGCAATAACTCCATGAGCTCATGAACCCAGGACTCAGTAACCCCATAACCATGTTACTGGAATCATTGAGGTAAAGGTAATAGAGTTCAACAGCCATGGTTTGAAGAAATGAAGGTTACAATAAATTCTTCCTCTATGGAAGATTGAATGTATTAACTTTCGTAACATATTTATGGGTTTACAGAGTCATGGGGTCATCGGGCTATTAGATCATGGGGTCTAACAGCCATAGTTTAAAGAAATTGAGCCACGACAAGCTCTTTGGTTGTGGAAGAATGAGTTAATGAGTTTAGTAACATGGTTATGAGGTTATAGAGTCATGGGTTCATGGGGTCGTGGGATTATAGGGTTATTGGGTCATGGAGGTTAACAGCTGTAATTTAAAGAAATTGACATAACTTCCAGTTCTTCCGCTAAGAGTGATTAAGTATAATGATTTTATTATCATGATTATAGATTATGAGGTTATTGGTTTATGGAGTCCTTGGATCATGGGGTCTTTGCGTCATGGAGTTATTAGAGATTTAACAGTATTGGTTTTGGGTTAAAATCGTTTAATAATGCTTAATTGTCTTAATTTTGAGGTTTTTCGGAGTTATTGCGTAACCCTGACGTGATGGGGTTTAATAGACCCCGGACTCGGATTCAGGGACTCCGAAAACATATAGCAGACATAGTCAAAACTTCAGATCAGAAATTTTTTGGGCGACTGTGTAATTAATCATCACAAAATTATATTAGTTGGAAATGTTCTGAGTCATTTAATTTTACTTGTCCTAATCATTGTATTTTTGTAAAAGGGCTGTTATATACAGTTCGTTATATCAGTAAATTTGTAAAATTTTTAATAGCATAGTGGGTATATTTTAAATAAATTAAGTAACAATATTAAATAAAAAGCATAACAAAGTGCACAGGGCAGAAGATCACTACATTCGCTGACCTCAATTTTGTTTGCGTAGGGTGAAGCTTATTAACCTTTTCGAGCTATGTGGAAACTGATAAATTACTGATATGAAACTTTATGGAATAAATAATATAAGTGGTGGATCTTTTTACCCTTAAATATGGTCATTTTTGAATTGAAATAAAGTATGTAGAATTTGTTTTAAATGTTTGCTTAAAATAAAAACAACTATATTTTGCATTTTAAGTTGTTTTACTTAACATTATTCTTTAAAATTATTACAAAGGTTTTTATAGCTAATGCTATTGTTATAATAGTCTTTGGTTATATATAATTAAAACATACTGTAGTGTGCTCACCAAGTTCGGGAAGAAACGGGTAGCGACACGCCGTGGATCTATTTAGTTTTGTTTAAAAAGAAAGAAACTATACGTGTAAATGAGTAATGAATATTAAAATAGTGAAAAGATTTGCTTTCCACAGAAGAAATTTAAAAGAAGCTTTGGACCATTATTAGAAAAACGAACGGCTAAGGATTTGGAAATACATATATGACCCAGGCGCGGATCCAAGAGGGGGCCGTTGGGGGCGATCGATCCCCCCAATAGCCTTAAGTTCAGGAAAATAGATCCAATTTTTCCTCTTATACTATAGTTTATTCAAGAATTAGAGAGAGTAATAATTCATTTTTTCCCTTTTTCTTCCTCGCAAACTACCTATGTTTTTTAGTCCGGAGTCTAAGTCTAAGTCTAAGCATGTTTATTTTGTCACTAAGTATTTATGGCATAGAAAATTATTTCGGTAATAAACTTAAAATAAAAAGTTTTTATAATATTATTTTATTTCTTATGATATCTTAATAATTCACATACATTAGAAAATATAGATAATTTTGACATATTTAATACAAATTACAAATGTATTTCTATTATTTTTAATTTTGGCGTAGAAACCGTTTTAGACACATTCAGACTAAAATGTAGCTTTTTCTCTCAAAAAATTTTAAGTTATAATTTAAATACTTACAAAAAACCCA
The DNA here is from genome assembly GCA_034092305.1 of Diaprepes abbreviatus. Lineage (NCBI taxonomy): Eukaryota > Metazoa > Arthropoda > Insecta > Coleoptera > Curculionidae > Diaprepes > Diaprepes abbreviatus. Next base: position 2,833,430 of record JASJET010000128.1, read on the forward strand.
TTGTTAAAAAACAAGAAGTTAAACACATAAAAAAATAAATTGGTCCATATAATATTAAATTTTTTTTGGTGCTATCGGTCATTTTATTATTAATTAAAAACATTTTTAGGACATTTAACGTTTTAGTTTATTTATTTTTTAAACCATCTGCAGAATTACAATTAAACACTAAAAAGGGATTCAAATGTAATTAATTTTTATATATTACAGAAAATTTAAATAATAAATTGTGTTTACGCTGGTATATAATTCGTAATCAAAGTCAGTGAAGCTATTTTCGCTCAAATTAATTATAATTGGTTCCGTTATCTCATCGATCATGAGATAGAGTTTCCACATTCTATTTTATTGTTTTATTATATAGATTTTTCCCAATTTCTGCAGTAACTTTATTCGAAAAAAATCTTTCAAAAGGTCAGTTAAATTACTAATTTGGTAAGTTGTGTTATTTCTAGCAACTCTACCTTTCACTTGAGAGAGATATCCTTTTCCAACGGACATTTTCCGGACGATCTACAATAACAGATTTCCTATCTGGTTTTTTCCCAGCAAAAATTAAGTTTTCTGAGATATTTACAGAGCCCAGTTCTTTTAATTTGAGGTAAATCCGGATTTTCATTCATTTTAGTTAGAATTTTGTCGACGGTTGGGATCTGCTTCTCATAATAAAATGTATGTACAACTCCTTTTATTGCAGTTTACATCTCTTCTTCCAACGAAGTTTTTCGTCTGCCTGTGATCGAATGTGGCTTGAGAGTACCAAAAATTCCAGTCGTTTTTATCTCCTTCAGTATTCGGTACATAGTAGATTTTCCAACTCCTGTCATGTTGGAACACATCTCAATAAACCTGTTAACATTACTATCTAGATATTGATATCTTAAGGCATCATAAACATTCATCGTAATAAGTTTTTCGTTGAGGAAAAAATGCCCTGGTTAAACGATTTTGGAATAAATATAGATGTGGAAGCCATATCTTTTGTGTATCTCACTAATCTCAAATAATAAATAAAAACAAGCACAAACAAGATAAATCACTAAGGACACACTGTAAGGTGTACTTTGCTCACTGACAGAAATTAAATTGAACTATCAGAAATTTTATTGTTGCAGTAAATTTATAAAATCTTATAATATCTAAATATAACTAAATATAATTGGAGGTTTCGTTAACAGTTTTATTACTTTCTCTAATTCTTGAATAGAGTATAGAAATGTGTGTGCTTGCGATCGTCTCTCCCCTTTTCAAGAGCTTTGAGTTCAGGAAAATAGAACCGATTCTGGCTTTTATACTAGGAATGCGTATGCTGCTCGCATCCTCCTCCCCTGTCGACAACTTGTTTTTTTCGTGTGATCGCCCCCCCCCCCTCTCCAAGAGCTTCAAATTCAGAAAAATAGACCCGACCCTGTCTTTTACACTAGAAATGGGAATGTTGCTGGTGTGTCCCCCCACCCGTGGACAACTTGCCTTCGCTTGCTATACTGTACTTTTGTGATATCACCCCCCCCCCCCAAAGAGAGAGGCTGGATCCGCCCCTGATATGACCCAGAGATTTGTAAAAAGCATATGGTTTGGTACTATGAATATAACTCTGGAAGGTTCTACAAAAAATCCATCCATAGATACAACTTCTATATAAAAATAATGAAGCATTTATAAAACAAGGAACGCAATGAAGATAATAACGATGACAACAGGATATCTTATTTACTTTAAATTTTACTGACAACCAGGTTGTATTTGCACAGCATTTAATATGACGTTCTTGCTTGAACGATTATGTCAAACGAGTTTTGAATCTTAAAAACATAAGAATAAAAAATCTTTTAGATATATTATCGAAGGGTCAAATATTGAAAGTCTTCTTTTTTTCAGGAGAGATTTATTTTTCTTACAGATTCCAAGGTTTTATTTTTAGGGTTGTATCCTATATAAGCGTTTACATATATGTCTTGACCGATTGTATACAAATTATAACAATATCATACACAAAACGAAACTGGCCAACTAAAAGATCGAACTTTCATAACAATTAGGTCAGATCTAACCCTTAGACCCTCTTAGTAAATTCAGCTGTAATATACAAATAACCCAATATATGGTAATTTTTCTAGTTACAATAGTAAATAATTAGATCGTAGACACGTTGAAATATTTAGAATACCTAGTTGCAGTGGTTACAAGTGCAGAAGGTTGCTCTCATATAAAATATGGTCGAAGGTCGTTTCACGTATGGTTGAGTCAACAAATATATAGAAATATCACTAGTTGCTTTGTTATTTAAGTAAAGCTCTATGCTAATTTGAAGAGAAGAAAGATCCTGAAGTGAAGTGGAAAGACAGATTATGATTAATAGAAAACTGGAAGAACACAATGAATGTCTGAAATAGAAAATTTCTGTTAATTAATAAATTATTATTTTATTGCAGTGCTGTGAATTGGTCAATAATTTTATGTATAAATAACTTAAAAAAAGTTGGTTTTATTTTTAATCCCTTAATTCACTAACCTGATTTAACTTTAAAACCATTCTAAATTTACAAAGGAGTATTTAAACTGACATGAGCCACAATAAGTCAAGCAAGTTAAAATCGCTTGCTGACTACAAGATTTAACTTCCAAGGCTATTAGATTGAGTTTAAGCTTTAAAATTTTTAGTGAATCTGGTTGTTTATGTCTTGAAGTGGAATAATTTTATATCAAATGGTGAATGCATTATAAAGTCCAGTCCCAAAGTTCATACCTCAGCTAAAAAAAGTTATGTAAACCAGAATTACTCAGGCCTGTCACTAATGTCCTCTCACCTTGTTTCACCTAACATCGATGTGGCATTAAATGTTGAACTCTTTATTGAATTATCTGCTTTCCTTGTAGGTTATTTGACATATCTGTCTGTCGCATACATGTCCCTAACTCATCTCAAAGATGTTCTATAGGCTTGCCAATCAACAATAACCGATGTGATTTTCGTCAAAAAATATTCAAATTTCCTTGCTACGTGAGAGTGGGCATTACCCTATAGAAAAATGAATTATTCACCATAATTTTGACCTTAGGTTAATTATGGGGTTGTATTATGTCCATAAAGTACAGAAATCTGTCAAATTTTACCAATAGATTCGGTTTTTCTTGAAACTAATGCATCTCAATACCATTATTCATCCTCTTCCAAAATGGCGAGTCTTATTAACCATGTTGTCAAGAAATCTTTCATCTTTCTCTCATAAACTTATTTTGCTACGCAGTAAAATAATTATTTTGAATGACATTTGCTAACATATGTTCCTGTGAAGCAGTTGTATTACGTGGTCGGGGTCCATATGGCCTCTGTATTTCATCACTGATCGGCAAAAGCATATTTCATGTTTCCGAATTAATGAATTGACTTACGGGAAGTTCGGCTATATATATATATATATATATATATATATATATATATATATATATATATATATATATATATATATATATATAAAGTACAATGCGAACAGTTAATGCAAAATGTATCACATCCTTTTCGTGTTAGAGGTTGCACAGTTTGAATAAATTGTTACTGAACACAATTTATCCTTTTCCACCATCATCAAGATGATGGCCGACCTCTACCACCATACTGAGAACAAAGTCAAAACCCTCCCCACTATGGCGATACGGTAGAGGTACGTGTTTCGTCTCTACTAAACTCGTCAGGGTACCGACATGCACCTGTTTGTGCAAGGAACAGATCGGAAGGAAATATACAACACTGAACGCGGTTTCACCGACCTTCCGCCGGATGTCGTATATATGTTTATGTGGCTTTTACGGATTCCTCGGTGTGAGATGTAATAGCAGTGGGTTTAATCATATTATGCCGTTGTAGTGTTGAAATCACATTCAGCAAACGTACAACTACATGCAGCTCTGTGTATAAATGAAGTAAAATGCGAACAGTAAATGCAAACTTCGTTCCATCATATCTTTTCCGTGTTAGAGGTTGCACAGTTTGAATAAATTGCTACTGACTACAATGTATCCTTTTCCAGCGTATTTGGAAAATACATAGACCATGAAATTGTTTATTTTTAATAATTTCCTACCACTCCGGGGTATATTCAGATGTTCGTTTGTTCTGTTTAAGATAACAGTCCGGCATCAAGTTCTGCGGGTAAAATCCTGCCTATATTTTGCGACATGGGGATTTTAAGTTATTTTCTGTGCATTTTGCTCTCGGTTCATTACAGCTCCACTGATGAGACCATTAGGTGGTCGAAAGTAGAATGGAGGGAGAACCAGAGTGGAATTCGCAGAGAATATACATAGACCGTGAAATTGTTTATATATATATATATATATATATATATATATATATATAAATATATATATATATATATATATATATATATATATATATATATATATATATATATATATATATATATATATATATATATATATATATATATATGGGAAATTCTAAGTATGGGGATAGCTGTCCTAGGGCTGAATGAAAGTCTGTTTTTTACAAACGCCAAGCTTTCGGAAGTTTATTACTTCCTTCTTCAGGACTACAATACAGAACAGTTCTGTTAATTATTATTTTAAAATTTACAATGTAAAATGTTTAATAAAAAATTATTCTAAATTCAAAGACTTACGTGCAAAATGAGTCTATTAATGACTTTTAGAAAATAAAATGGAAATGGTTTTCTAAAACACTAATATATAAAATTATCTTGTGGGTCGTTTTAGTTGTACTGAATGTAGTTTTATCTGATAAAAAAATCCTTGAAACACTCTTTTTTTGGTAGATGGGATATGTCAGAAACGTCTAATTTTATTTTAGCGGTAATTTTGAATGTGGAATCATTATGTTTTACAAGAAATGTTAATTTTAATTTATAGGTTAGGTATGTAATTATATTTGTTTTTCTTTGTTTTTATATTGATAAGGTTTATGTTTTTTAATGAATAATTAAGTTCTATGAGTCCTATTGCATTTAAAAATTGTGATAATTGTGAGAATAAAATATCGAAATGATTAATGAAAATTATTTTTATAGAACAAAGAAGGTTAGAAAACAGTCTCCCAACCTCTCGCCTTCTCAATATTCAAAATTGCAAAAATATCTACTAGCAATGTGGTTGTTATAAGGAAGTGACAAAAATGCACTTACGCATTTTGTAGAAAACTATGGAGAAATTGTGAAGTCAAGAGGCTGAGAAACTTCCTGTTTTGTAGTTTTTTTGTTTAAGGTGGACAAGAGATGAGAGTAGATTACACTGAGATTTTCAATATCTTTTCTTTTGTTGATTCAGTTATTATGTAAACAAATTTTTACCATCTCCAGAAAATGTCTTATTGTTATTTTGTTCTTTGTTGATCACTTCAACACTGACAAAATCAAACCTGTGATTCTCATCGATTACATGTTCCGACAAGGTGCATGTCCTCTTTTGCAATCTACAATCACTCCTGTGTCTGGTGATTCTATCTTTCAAAACAGTTGATGTTTGACCAATGTAATGTTTGTCACAGTTTATACATTTTGAACGGTATACTACCCTGATTTGTTGGGGTTGCTATCCGTGTCTTTCAGTCTGGAGAAGGTGTGATTGTAGATTGCAAAAGAGGACATGCACCTTGTCCGAACATGTAATCGATGAGGATCACAGGTTTGATTTTGTCAGTGTTGAAGTGATCAACAAAGAACAAAATAACAATAAAAGACATTTTCTGGAGATGGCAGAAATTTATTTACATGATAACTGTATCAACAAAAGAAAAGATATTGAAAATCTCAGTGTAATCTACTCTCATCTCTTGTCCACCTTAAACAATAAAAATACAAAACAGGAGATTTCCCAGCCTCTTGACTTCACAATTTCTCCATAGTTTTCTACAAATTGCGTAAGTGCATTTTTGTCACTTCCTTATAACAACCACATTGGTAGTAGATATTTTTGCAATTTTGAATATTGAGAAGGCGAGAGGTTGGGAGACTGTTTTCTAACCTTCTTTGTTCTATAGAAATAATTTTCATTAATCATTTCCTTATTACCTTCTCACAATTATCACAATTTTTAAACGCAACAAGACTCATAAGAACTTAATTATTCATTAAAAAACATAAACCTTATCAATATAAAAACAAAAAATTGATATAATTACATAACTAACTTATAAATTAAAATTAACATTTGTTGTAAAACATAATGATTGCACATTCAAAATTACCTCTAAAATAAAATTAGACGTTTCTGACATATCCCATCTACCAAAAAAAGAGTGTTTCAAGGATTTTCTTATCAGATAAACCTACATTCAGTACAACTAAAATGATCCACAAGATAATATTATACATTAGTGTTTTTAAAAAACCATTTTAATGATAAAATGTAATAAAAAATTATGCAAAAACCAATAGTGCTTGCATGGATTTTCCGTTTTATTTTCTTAAAGCGATTAATGGACTCATTTTGCACGTAAGTCTTTGAATTTAGAATCATTCTTTATTAAACATCTTACATTGTAAATTTTAAAATAATAATTAACAGAACTGTTCTGTATTGTAGCCCTGGAGAAGGAAATAATAAAGTTCCGGAAGCTTGGCGTTTATAAAAAGTAAAGTTTCATTCAGCCCTAGGACCGCTATCCCAAGACTTAGAGTTTTCCTTTCTAACTAGTCGGTCAAGAACTACTCTTCCCCTTATTATATATATATATATATATATATATATATATATATATATATATATATATATATATATATGTGACCTAAAAAAATCATGAACATTCTGCCAATAATTTATTAGTTTAAATGTATGTCGTAAGACATTTCATAATTTTCACTCTGTATAGTAGTTAATGTAAGTAAACGCGATATTTCTCGTCATTGCTCGGGGTTAAGCCCCCGCACTTGCACCCTTGTGACTTATTTCTTGATCCTAAGCCACCTCTGACCCATGGAGGTGCAGGCCTACTATGTTGTATTAATAACGGAAATAAACATTGTAACATTTACTTTTTCAAGAATACTGGATAGTAAATGGTTAAGATCTGGGCTAATTTGATATAAAAATGTATTTGTTCAATAAATAATTGATATATCTCCCAATAAATATTTTAAAGAGTTTAAATAAAGATTATAGTAAAAGTGGTTACTTTTATTTTAATTTTTTACTATATTTATTTATAAGGTAAAACAAGTTCAAGTTAGTTCAGATTATTACACTGTTTAAAACAGTTTCATAAGTCTTTATTTTCTTCTTTTCTAGTATTTTGGAAATTTCCATTTGGATTGAATTTATCTTTTTAGTTGGCTTCGGATCTCTAAAAAACTGAAAAATGCATGGTGTACATACAATATAGCTAAAAACAGAACTACTTAATATTCGCCTATAAATATTACCAGTGGTGCAAATCGTATATGCCCCACCAAACCCACACACTGCTTCACAAAACAAGTAAAAGTGAGCGGTTCGACGCGGCTCGGGGGTCAAAATGTCAGAGAGGTCTTTGGGAGGAAAGGTCTCGACCCGGCCCTGACCCCGGGGCCCTTCTTGCTAGACGGCCCACAATGTTATTTGTTGCAGTAAGTGTACGAGTACGGGCCGTGAGAGTTTGTTTAAATTTTGATGAGTTAAAAATAAACTTATATCGCATATAAGTGGTTTTTATAAATGTGTTCTTCATTAATATTATCTTACAAATAAATTTTGTAATTCAAACACCTGTTTTTTGATTTGGTATTATAAGTTTAAGTGTGTTGCTGATTGTGATCACTGGATTTAATTTGTGAATTTACTATCTTGCAATGATCAAACTTGAGCCATTAGAGGAAGATGTTTTTTCCAATGGTAAGGTGTTTTTAATATGGTGATTATATCTTATGTAGGAAAAAAAATAAATTGGAAAATTTATTAAAATTGTTAACAGCAGGTTAAACAAAAAGTGCTGAGATTTTTTTTTTTCATTTATTTACAATCTAATCTTAGAAGTTTTATAACATACTCGATGCATTCATGCGTTGAGTTTGTAGGAACATTGTTTTCGCTCTTATATTGATACTACATTTAAATCCGTTATTTAAGAAAACTAAAAATTTTAATAAGCAACACTTTTAGGTTTTTCCACAATTTTGACAATCAAGTGGTACCAAATCTTCAATTTTTTGTAAGCACAGCAATACGTATGTTTTCTAATAATGGATTCTACGATTGATAAGCCGGCGGAGTTAGCCTCATATGAGGTGATTTTGAAAATTATTGTTAGTAGACGTAGAAACCTTTAGAATGATAATACTGATTAAGTAAAATCTTACGTCTGATTTTCTTTTTTGGAGAAAATTTTTTATTTAACAATTAAGATGTGAAAAACCAGTTTTTTCGAGTTCTAGGAAAAGGTGTTGTTTTCAGTAAAAAACTTTCAAACAAAAGTTGTGCGCATTGAAAATACCTACAAAATGAAATAATGCCCATCTGAATCGGAAAACTTGTTCGTTAGTTATTGCAAAAAAAAACCGCTGTTTATTCAATTGTTTATAAACAATAGAAACATATATTGCATTAACTTTATACTACAACTAAAGAAGCCTCTTGTTGCATACAATAAATGTGAAAAACTTCAAGTAAAAATATCAATAGTTTTTTTCACAGTGAATTTGTTTATAACTTTTCAAATTGTTACAGCGATCAACAGTATACGATGAATTAGGAATATTAAAAATTAGATTAATTTTTAATATTGATTTTTTAGTCCGCCATTTTCAATTATTTAAAAATAATTTTAGATTCGTTATGCGCGATCCCAATATTGTAGAAAATTGGACAAAATTGATTTTTTTGTCAGCTATGTTGTATTTTTTTTAAATATTTTGATTTTATTAGGTTCGACCTCGAAAACTCCCCCATACCAGTTTTGGAAAAAATCGGACAAAATTAAATTTTTTTGTACGCCATATTGAATATTTTACAAATAATTTCAGATTCGTTGTGTATGACGCCAAAAATTCTCCCATACCAATTTTGGAGAAAATCGGATAAAATTAATTTTTTTGACCGCCATCTTGGATTTTACTGCACCAATTTCGTCCAAAATAAAATTTTTACAAAAAAATTGAACTTACTTCTAAAAGTGCGAAAAATAACTATAAATTTTTATATGACATTGAAATTTTTGAAGTCGGCGCCAATTAGTACATTCACATAAACATATTAAAAATACTTTTTTTTTTGTAATTGCTTTGTTACCATGATTTGTATATATTAGTGATTATTTGTTTTATTTAGAAATAATTTGGCGCCGACTTCAAAAATTTCAATTTCATATAAAAATGTATATTTATTTTTCACTTTTTAGCACACTTTAGAAGTCGATTTAATTTTTTTTATAAAAATTTTATTTTTTGATTTTTAGTTTTGAATTCATTATGATATCCATAAATTATTTGAACTAAGTACTAATCGAGATTAGTGTACCTCGCAATGACTCAAAAGTAGCAAAAAAGTACCCTTTTTATCCAAAGTTGTAAATCACCCTTAAATGAACCACTAAAAATTCTTTGATTCTTAAAGTTCTCCAAATACCAGTGAAATTGCATTAAACAAATATTTAGTCTATCATAGTACATCCACTATCTTAAATTTCAAATTAATTTAAGATTGATAATATAGGCCCTACGACCTTCCAATATCGATATTTAAAGAACTTGAGACGTAAATTTCTTAGCCCGATATATTTTATACTGCATATTGAGTTTGTATATGCCCCAAGAACCCCGCAATATCAATTTTAGGCAAAATCGGAAAATGAAAATTTTTATTCCCTCATATTGTATCTTATTAACCTAATAGTTGTAAAAAATTAACTTCGTATTCGTAATACACCACCCCGAAAGCACCCTAATACCAAATCTGAAAAAATGCGAATAAGGTAAAATTTTCGACTCACCATATTGGATCCGCTATATTGAATTTCAAAAAAAATATTTTAACTTCGTAATCTGATTTAAATCTAAACTCTTCAAAGCTCCCTAGTACCAATTCTAGATCGTCACATTGTATCTGATATATTAGATTTTCTTGAAATAATTTTAATTTTAGCTATTTACATTCTCAAAAACGATCCATTCCATCCTTTGAACAAAATTGAAAAATGTAAAATTTATAGTCCGCCATATTGAATCCTGAAAAAATACTATTAAATTCATAATTTACACCTTCAAGAACCATCTATATCAGTTTTGGGGAAAATCAAAAAATATAAAATTTTCAGGACGCCATATTGAATCCGCCAGATTGAGTTTTTCAAATAATATTTTAAATTCGTAATTAACACTAACAAGAATCCCCTAATACTGATTTTAGACAAAATCGAGAGATGTAGAATCTTTAGTCCACCATCTTGGATTCGCCATATTTAATTTTTCGAAAATAATTTCAGATTCGTAACGTGCGATTCTAAAATCTCTCCTATACCAATTTTGAAAAAAATTGGAAAAAATTAATTTTTTATTCGCCATATTGGATACTCCACATTGAATTAAAAAAAAAATTAGATTCGTTATGTGCTACCCCAAAAACTATTGTATACCAATTTTGGAGAAAATCGGACAAAATTGATATTTTCCTTTGCCATATTAGACTTACCATATTGACTTTTTTAAAAAAATTTTTAGATTCGTTATGTGGGACACCGAAAACTCCCTTGTACCAATTTTGGAGAAAATTGGACAAAATTAAATTTCTTTGTCCGCCATATTGGATCCGTCACATTGAATTTTTGAAAAATAATTTCAGATTCGTTGTGTACGACCCCGAAAATTCTCCCATACCAATTTTGGAGAAAATCGTATAAAATTATTTTTTTTGGCCGCCATATTCTCAGCGCAATCTTTGATTTTACTGTACCAATTTCGTACAAAAGAGTATGGGACCATCGCAGCAACTTTCTGAACATAACATAAAAAATTTCATTAAAATCGGTGTTGCCGTTCCTGAGTAATCGGTATACATAAATAAAAAAATACATAATCGACGAAATGAGAACCTCCTTCTTTTAAAAGTCGGTTAAAAAATCTCATCATGTGTAATTCCCAGACGAAATTATTTATGTTCTGTAAATTAATTAATTATATTTCTTTGATCACACAAACTAGTTTTTGAATTTTAATGTCAACATATTTGGTAATACTTTATACGTGTCTATATATAGAAGAAAAAAATCATGTATAAAATTTATTCCGCAGAATCAACCAAATAAAAAAAGACTAAATTATTATTTAGTGACATTATATTTCCTCAATTAGTAATATGGATTTCATAAATGTTATACTAATTTGTATTTTTAGTTTAAGTAATTTAAATGAGTGGAATATCCGGTATACAGACAAAATTTTCTTGTCATATTTTAGTTCTCACGTTAATCTCTGTCTTATTTGAATATTTGGCCTCTTTGATAATATGAAACTAGTTTTGAGTTAGTATGTGATATAAAGTCTAAAATAAAGCTGAATTCCATCAGAAACATACCTATAATATAATTTTTATAAAAAAATTGAACCGACTTCTAAAAGTGCGCTAAAAAGTGAAAAATAACTATAAATTTTTATATGAAATTGAAATTTTTGAAGTCGGCGCCAAACTAATACCCGACAAAATGTGATTCGCATAAACAGATTAAAAATACTTTATTTGTAATTGTTTTCTTACCATAATTTGTATATGTTAGTAGTTATTTTTTCATTTAGAAATAATTTGGCGCCGATTTCAAAATTTCAATTTCATATAAAAATTTATAGTTATTTTTCACTGTTTAGCGCACTTTTACAAGTCGATTCAATTTTTTTATAATAATTTTATATTTTTAGTTTTGAACTCATTATGATATATATAAATTAATTGAACTAAGTACTAATCCAGATTAGTGTACCTCGCAATGACTCCAAGGTGGCAAAAAAATACCCATTTTATCCACAATTATAAATCACCCTAAAATGAACCACTAAAAATTTTTTGATTCTTAAAGTTCTCCAAATACCAATGAAATTGTGTCAAACAAATATTTAGTCTGTCATAGTAAATCCATTATCTTAACTTTCGAATTAATTTTAGCTTGGTAATATAGGCCCCAAAACCTTCCAAGATCGATATTTAAAGAATTTGAGATGGTATTTCTTAGCCCGGTATATATTATATTGCATATTGAGTTTGTATACGCCCCAAGAACCCCGTAATATCAATTTTAGATAAAACCGGAAAATGTAAAATTTTTAGTCCCTCATATTGTATCTTTTCAACCCAATAGTTGTAAAAAATTAACTTCATATTCGTAATACACCACCCCCCAACCTCCTAATACCAAATATGAAAAAATGAGAATAAGGTAAAATTTTCAGCCCACCATATCAGATCCGCCATATTGAATTTTAAAAAAATAATTTTAACGTCTTAATCTAATCTAAATCTAAACCCTTCAAAGCTCCCTAGTACTAATTTTAGATGAAATCCAGAAATTTAGAATTTCTAAACGGTCATATTGCATCTGACATATTAGATTTTCTTAAAATAATTTTATATTAGCTATTCACATCCTCAAAAACGATTCAGTTCCACATTTGAACAAAAACGAAAAATGTAAAATTTTTAGTCAGCTATATTGCGTTCGCCATATTGATTCCAGAAAAAATACTATTAAATTCATAATTTACACCCTCAAGAACCTTTTATATCAGTTTTGGAGAAAGTCGAAAAATGTAAAATTTTTAGTCAGCTATATTGCGTTCGCCATATTGATTCCAGAAAAAATACTATTAAATTCATAATTTACACCCTCAAGAACCTTTTATATCAGTTTTGGAGAAAGTCGAAAAATGTAAAATTTTTAAGACACCATATTAAGATTGAATTTTTCAAAAAATATTTTAATTTTGTAATTAACACTAACAAAAATCCCCCAATACTGACTTTAGACAAAATCGAGAGATGTAGAATCTTTAATCCTCCATCTTAGATTCGCCATATTTAATTTTTTTAAAATAATATCCAATTCGTAATGTGCTGTCATATCAATTTTGAAAAAAATTGGACAAAATTAATTTTTTATCCATTATATTGGATCCGCCATATTGAATTTTTTAAAAATTATTTTAGATTCGTCATGTGCGACCCCGAAAACTTCCCTGTATCAATTTTGGAGAAAATCGGACAAATTCGATTTTTTTGGCCGCCATATTGATTTTTGTAAAAATGTTTTGAGTTCGTTATGTGCCACCTCGAAAACTCCCCCATACCAATTTTGGAGAAAATCGGACAAAAACTAAATTTTTTTGTCCGCCGTATTGGATCCGCCATTTTGATTTTTTTAAAAATAATTTCAGATTCGTTAGGTACAATCCCGAATATTCCGCCATACCAATTTTGGAGAAAATCGGCCAAATTAATTTTTTTGGCCGCCACATTCTAAGCGCTATCTTGGATTTTACTGCACCAATTTCATCTAAAAAAAAATATGGGACTATCACAGCAACTTCCTGAACGTAACGTAAAAAATTTCATTCAAATCGGTGCCGTCGTTCCGGAGTAATCGGTGAACATATATAAAAAATATACATAGTCGACGAATTGAGAACGTCCTTCTTTTAGAAGTCGGTTAAAAATCGGTCAAGTGCTTGTCGAATATGTATATGTTAGAATGCAATTGAATAACAAAAAAAATTAGAGTACCTCCTCGTATACACAGTAGTGCAGTACAGTTCCGTCGGTTTTTATACAGGGAACGATAAAATATTTTAAAAATGTTTTTAATAAAGGATGTGTATGTCAAACTACGTTTTAACATTATTTTCAAATATACACAGTGGCTTAAAAAAAGGTTTCACACCAAAGTTGTCAAAACTTAAATGGAATGCCCTATTATTATTAACTTCATTGTATATTTTGATAGTGCAAGACACTACAGTACGGCAGGCGAAAGCGAGTTGACAAAATTAGTTCCAGGTCAATATATGAGGTTGGAGACTCTATTTTTCTGAATTGGATGTTATTGGGGAATTGTGGGGGGGAGGGGAGAATTATCTCCACCCCCACCTCCTTGGGTTCGCGTGTAAATGTAAGTAATAATAACTTCAACTCCGTCAAGGTCTACTTTTCAAAAATAAATTGCAAAAAATTTATATTTAAAATTGAAAACGCTTAATTAATAAAAAAACTGTAAAAGATAGGTAAAGAAAATCTTAATATAATTTTAAAGACTGTCAAAATTAAAATATAAATTGGATATTAAATACAGAGTGTTCCCATTAAAAAATAAAGTTATTTGGCTTTAATTATATTGAAAATCCAGTGTAAGTTTTCATCAAACCGGTATAATTTTTTGAGATCATTTTTATTTTAAAATAAATTGCACTGATTTTCCTAAAAAAATAATACAATTTAAAACATCTACCTTTAATAAGCAAGGTAAGCACGACTCTTAAATTTTGGTCTGCAATTTCAAAAATAGTTAAATATCTCAAGAACGACTTATCTTAGGTATATGAGACATAACAATAACTTTTTTGAGTCACTCTGAATTCTTCACAATAATTTTAAAATTTGGTCTCAATAGACTTACATATCCCTTATTAAAAATACAGGGTAAGTACTCCCTAATTTCTCGGGAGCATATAGGGGAGTTTAAAATAACCCCCTTTGTCATAGAACAAAAATTCGTAAAGTGTTCCTCAACGGAGATACAAACCCCTAAAGGGGGACCCAGCGAGTTACCATATTGGCTTTAAGTTTTAAACCGACTTGTATAATTTAATGAAATTTTAAAATTATATAGAGGTCATAAAGACTCATAAAACCATACTACCGTAGATGTTTTAGATCATCAGAGAAGTCAGGAACGGACTAGCTGCCAAACCCGTTGGGTCTAATTTTTAACAGGTGCCACTTTACAAAGCTAAGAACTGATTTTTTAAATAGTTTGGTTCTTCCTCTTACTCTTAATTTATTTCGATAAAACGGTTTTCCAGATAAATCGATTTTTATGCGATAAACTCAAAAATTGCTAATGCTAAACAAAAACAGGTAAAAATAAAGTACGCATGGTATGCTGATGTGCTTTAATTTATGAGGAAGATTCTTCGAGAGCAAGAAGATCTTATGACTCCAGCTCAGACATTGTTAAATCCAGGGTTGATCGGGGCTCAATTAATTTACAACGTCTTTAATAGTGAAAACGTTTAAATGTTATTGTGGCGAATGTTTAATAGGTGCTCCGCGTACTTTAATACATTTTCTTATTCCTCGAATATTTTGTCGCTGCACTGCAATAATATTTCGGCATTATTACCACCTTCGTTAGAATGCTGTGCTATTCTCGCTAGTACTTCTTCTCTAGTATTTACTGGTGTTGAATAAACCAATTCTTATAGATGTCCCAAGAAGTATAAATCTAATGGATTTAGGTCTGCAGACCTTGATGGCCATGAAACAGGCCCACTTCGACCTATCCATCGAGGGCTAAAAAGGTTAGTAAAGTGTTGACGTACTATACAGTTAAAAAGGGGGTGGAGCACCATCATGCATGTACCACATTGCATTCTTCTATCAACAGGTACGTCTTCTAATAAATTATTTAAATTTAGCGACAAAAATTATAAATAAATCTCACCATTGAGTCTGTCTTCCAAAACAAATGGACTTACAATGTTATTTGCGATGATGCCAGCCCACACATTTACCTTTGTTGGCGTTTGTTTTGAACTATAGCGTGCGGGTTTTCATCAGCCCAAAAATGTAAATTGGGTGAGTTTATTATTCCATCTCTTGGAAAATCAGCTTCATAGGTAAACAAAATAAGATAAGAAAAATTTAGATTTCGGTTATGTTGCTGTATAAACCAGTTGGAGTATTCAAGTCTTGCGGGATATTCATCCGGATACATAGCGTGTACTTTTTCAACGTGGTACTGGTGAAGTAACTGCTCTGTTATAGTTTCATGTATAATTAATCTTGTAACATTGTTTTATATCGCGAGCTTTCTTACGCTGTTTGAAGGGACACCAGCAATATCTTGACCCTCAACACTATATCGCGGCAAACATGATGTTGAACAAAACATGTAAAAAATTAATTCGTTAACTCTACTAATTATTTTCTAAACAACTTTTACCTGTTTCACTTAGGCTTCGATCAACCTTTTGAAGGTTTTTGGGCTTGGTAATGTTCGAGCTGAAAATCCTTCAGTATAAAATATTCTTGCCTTCAAAGAATTTGGCAGCGCTTCACAATAAATTAAATGCATATCAGCACACTCTGCGTAAGAACATTACTCATTTTTTTAAAATTATTTTTACTTGAAAGCGGTTTTGACAAGTTCCATTAATATTAATTCATTATGTAGATATTAACAATAACAACCTAATTTTACCAGTTCGTGTTTAGCATTAGTATCTTTTGAGTTTTTCGCATAAAAACCGATTTATCTCAAAAATCGCCAGTTTTATCGAAATAAATTAAGAACAGCTTTTTTGAAGAGGAATGACCAGTGTGACTGCAAGTCCGTTTATGACTTCTCTGATGATCTAAACCATCTATTGTAGTATAGTTTAATGAATCTTTATAACCTCTATAAAATATTAAAATTAAATTAAATTTTACAAGGCGATTCAAAAGTTAGAGCCGATAAGGTAAATCGCTCTGTATCTCTGTTAAGGGGCAGTTTAGGAATTTTTTTCTATGACAAGGTAGGATTATTTTAACCTCTCCTGTATTCTCCTGAGAAATTAGAAGGCACTTACTGAACACCCTGTATTTTTAACAAAACTTTATAGTTCTATATATATGAATCGGCGGAAATTTGGTGCGCCACCCTGTATACCGCATCGTTGAATAAGTCTTCAAAAATTCATTTAAATATGTCATGTTACAATTTATTTGATTTGTGAGATCAAAAAATACTCTAAATTAATTTTCTGAATATGATTTTTTTGACCAATAAATTAATAATTAATAACGAACATTCCTTCCTTGACAAATTTTTGTTTGACCAACCTTGAATGGATATTTCTTCTGTATGTAGTAAAACACCTTGTAATAGAACGATTTAAAAATATAATCACCTTTTATCTTACCAGGCATACTACTTATCCTAATAAACGAACATTTACACGAACCAAATCTGGTTCTTTAACTGATTCGGGTTCAATTTAGTCCTCGAGCTACTTTACTGCGACCAGGAACCATTAAGTCAGTGGCGACCATCGAGATACCATCTACCGGTGTATAATTGTCTGCAGTTGCAGAAATCAGTTGGGTAATCGTTTATTGAATGCCAAGAGAGAGAGAGAGAGAGAGAGAGAGACTTTATTTATTTTTTTGTTGGTTATAATGGGTATAATTAAGGATAAAATATTTAAAAGATATGGTGCAAGGGCTATTCTCGTTGAAATTAACTTTTTTGACTCAATTAAATTCCTAATTACCAGATCGGTAAGAAAATAATTTCGGTTTTGTAGACTCTTTAATGACCTTTCGCCGTCTTTCTTGCTGCTTCACGATTTCGTTCTCATAGACACTTTGGTCCTTGTCAGCAAAGAACTGAAATATTATTTAAGGTCATCATCATTTGTGAAGTCTTAACATTCAAAGAATTTTACAAACTTTGAAATAAATAGTAATAATATAGTGCCAGGTCAGGGCTGCGTGGAGGATGCGACATCGCTTCCTTACTAAACTCCAATAATTTTCCACGATTTATTAAAGATGAGTTAGGCTATGCATTATCATGATGGAAAACAATTCAATTCGGCTTTAGATGTCTTTTGTGCTGTTCATTATACTTGGATCTTGATCGTTGATGTTATGATGTTACCGTAGATAGCCCAAGAAAGGGTGGGTCTCATTTCGCTTGAGATGCATATGGCAAATATTGATTTGTTGGGTTAAGTGAATCTTGTTCAATATATGCGGAACCCAAATATTGAGTTTCATACCGAGCCCAAGACTTTTTAAGTGATTTTAAATTGTTGTGTGCGATACATTTAACCATTCAAAAATCTCTCGAACGATTCTCTTCAATTATGGCTTTCATATGGTCATCATTGATTTCATTAAATCGACCAGAATGTTGATCATCTTTGACGGAAAAATCTCCAGAATGGAATTTTTTAAACCAATTTTGACTTGTGCGTTCTGTTATGCAATCAAGTCCATAAATTACATATATCTCTTTGTGAGCCTCAGCAGCTTTCTTTCTCTTATGAAAATAAAAAAAAAATTTTATAAAAAGAAACTGAAGCGACTTCTAGAAGTGCGCTAAAAAGTAAAAAATAACTATAAATTTTTATATGAAATTGAAATTTTTGAAGTCAACGCCAAATTAATACCTAACAAAAGGTGATGAGCCTAAACAGATTAAAAATACTTTATTTGTAATAGCTCTCTTACTACAATTTGTTTTTATTGGTAGTTATTTATTTTATTTAAAAATAATTTGGCGCCGACTTCGAAAATTTCAATTTCATATAAAAATTTATAGTTGTTTTTTACATTTTAGCGCACTTTTAGAAGTCGGTTGAATTTTTTTTACAAAAATTTCATTTTCCGATTTTTAGTTTTGAATTCATTGTAATATGCATAAATTATTTGAATAACTAAGTACTAATCAAGATTAGTATACCTCGCAATAACTCCAAGGTGGCAAAAAAGTACCCATTTTATCCAAAGTTGTAAATCATCCTAAAATGAACCACCAAAAATTTCTATTTAAAGAAGTTGAAACGTAAATTTCTGAGTCCGATATATTTTATAATGGATATTGTGTTTCTATACGTCCCAAGAACCCCGCAATATCAATTTTAGGCCAAATCGAAGAATATAAAATTTTCAGTCCCTCATATTGTATCTTATCAACCTATAGGTTGAAAAAAATCGTAATACATCAGCCCGAGAACCCCCTAATGCCAAATTTGAAATATTGGAATCACCATTATGAATTTCAAAAAAATAATTTTAATGTCTTAATATAATCTAAATCTAAACCCTTCAAAGCCCCTTAGTACCAATTTTGGATGAACAAAATCGAAAAATGTAATTTTTTTTCCGCTATATTGAATTAGCCATATTGAATCCTGAAAAATACTTTTAAATTATATTTTACACCCTCAAGAACCCCCTATATCAGTTTTGGAGAAAATCAAAAAATGCAAAATTTTTAGAACGCCATATTGAATGCGCGAGAATGAATTTTTCAAAAAATATTTTAAATTGGTAATTAATTAACACTAACAAAAATCCCCCATTACTGATTTATACAAAATCAAGAGATGTAGAATCTTTAATCCGCCATCTTGGATCTGTCAGATTTAATTTTTTTAAAATAATTTCAGATACGTAATGTGCGATCCCAAAAATTCCCCCATATCAATTTTGAAAAAAATCGGACAAAATTAATTTTTTATCCACCATAATGGATCTGCCATATTGAATTTATTAAAAATAATTTTAAATTGGTCATGTGCGACCCCAAAAACTCTCCTGTACCAATTTTGGAGAAAATCGAACAAAATTAATTTTTTTGTCCGCCATATTGGATTTGCCATATTGATTTAAAAAAAAATATTTTGGGCTCGTTATGTGCTACCCTAGAAACTCCCCCACACTAAATTTGGAGAAAATCTGACAAATTTAATTTTTTTTGTCCGCCATATTGGATCCGCCATATTGAATTTTTTAAAAATAATTTCACATTCGTTGTGTACAACCCCAAAAATTTCCCTGTACTAATTTTGGAGAAAATCGGACCAAATAATTTTTTCTGAGCGCCATATTGTCAGCGCTTTCTTGAAATTTACTACACCAATTTCGTCCAAAAAAGTATGGGACCATCGCAGCAACTTCCTGGACATAACGTAGAAAATGTCATTCAAATCGTTGCCGCCGCCGGTGTATATACATAAAAAAACATAAATAGTCGATGAATTGAGAACCTCCTAGTTTTAGAAAATTGAAGTGTCTGTCTATCTGTCCGGACTAATCTTCGAAGAGGTTGAACCAATTTCAATGAAATTTAACAGACATGACCAGGAGGTCGTCAGGAGTGCTTTAGGTTACTTTTTTTCTGTCTGTCCGTCTGTACGAGCTAATTTTCGAAACGCCTGAACCGATTTCTCTTAAATTTTACGGACATGAAAAAGATTTTGTTAGGAGCGATAAAGATTGCTTTTTTATGTTTCTCTGTATGTCTTTTTGCCTGTACGTGTGAAACTTTGAAACTGCCGAACCGATTTCAATAAAATTTACCAGACATGAAGAGGAGGTTGTCAGGACTGATACAGGTTGCTTTTTTAAAAGAATAAAGAACTCTCTTATCTCAACTTTTTTTTTCCAAGTTGCATCAGGACAAAGTCGCGGGTAAACGTTAGTTAAAAATATTTTTTCATTTTCTGTATACTAACCAATGGAAATGTATATATATATATATATATATATATATATATATATATATATATATATATATATATATATATATATATATATATAATAAATTTTATTATGTTAAAAAGTTTTCTATTTTTGTTAAACTGGCTATTAAAGCATAAACATTCTTAAAAAGAGTATATTATATATTTTTAATATTCTTCGAACACGTCTTTAAAGTCGATGTGCAGGTCACCGGAAGCAGAGCATTACCTGCAGCGGTCACTCGCCGGCGCCGACCGGACACGCAGGATACGCCAGCAGGAGCTGCTGACCGATGGCCATCCTGCGAATCATAATGAAAAGAAAACTGAAATGTGCCAGAGGCTATTTTATTAATTGTTTTGGTTATCGTATAGGTTTACAAAAGCTTATTATGTTATTTTATAAAATTTGGTTGTTTGTGACCTACTTGAAAAAGGAAGGACGTTGTTAAATCAACGCGTATTTTTTGATAGGATGTAACATTTTCAAAGTTATGCATACCAATGCTGAGGTTATTATGTAATTAGAAGAAATATTTATCTTTTCGTGTTTCCTAATTATGATTGGCTGCGTTTCACATCTTTATCGACAAGTTTCGTCACTAAAATGTGAACAATACTTCAGTACAAATGCACCTTTATTGAGAATAATAAGCAGGTGCGTACGTGAACGATTGCATATGTTAAAATTGTAGTTTGGGGGGGCCTGCATAAGTGCCTTGGGTCTTAGAGATGAATTTTTGGGGAACACATTTTTTAGTAATATTTCTGAATATTTCAGGTTTTTTTTTTCTTTATTATAATTTTTTTTTCTTTTAATATCGTCTCTATAGCGCTAACCTAACTTTAATACCAGTTTTTTTGCTCTTTCGTTTTTTGTGGTTGCCCAAGAATAGTGTTGCGTAGAGGCCGTTGTGTTTTCTCCTACCATCTGATTGGGATCAATATGGAATTCAGAAGGAGTTTTGGGAGTCCAGAAATTGAGTAACGGAAACACTAAGAAGGCCGGTATAAAACTTTTTTACAATTAAGAAAAGAAGAAGAAGATTACCATATTTTTCACTACTATTTAGCATCAAACGTAATTTTTTATATAAGCTAATTTATCAATAGATGTCAGTTAATCTCGATAAGAAAGGTTTTGCCTAGAAAAGGTTAAGAACAGTTTTTTAAATCTTTAGCCTCAAAATGTTTTAAAAACGATTAGATATAAATTTTAAATATCTGAATATATTCTTTTTAGTCACGTAGCAGTACCATTTTGTATAATTATAAGTTTTTTAACCAAATACTATTCCGAAAGTTCTTTACAAAACAAAGTAGAGATGGCGCTGTGAAAAGAAAAAGATAGTTTGAATTGTTAGTACTAAATTCACTATCTTTTATCATCCGCAACATGATGAGCTGTTGTAAGCTCTATGATGATTGTACAATGTGTTATATGGAGTGATAAATCAAATGATATAAGGGATTGTTCAATGAGAAAAAGATATCTTATTGATGTTTTTGGTATATTGTAAGTGTACTCGCAAAGGGAAGAATAGTTGGAGAATTATATTCAGTTTCGGTGCCTTTTTTTTTTAAATTATCGCCCTTTTTATCTTATCTGAATTAAACTATTTGTTTTACTCACTTAACCTCACTATACCTCTTTCACTCACTCATATATCATTATTATTAAGCCAACCCATTCTTCTAATTCAAATTAAACAGAATAAAATATATAATTTTTCTAGAAAAATTACATAGACTTCTAAATTGTACTAAAAATTAAATAAAACTTTGATTAAAAAATTGAAGGACATAAAAATCCGCTAAAAAATAAAAAATAATATACATTTTTATATGAAATTGAAATTCTTAAAGTCGGCGTTAAATTACTACTTGACAAAATGTGATTCACAAAAAAAGATTGAAATATACTTAATTTGTAATTGTTTTCTTACGGTAGCTTTTACGTATCTCGTGTTGGTAATTATCTGTTTTACTTAGCAAAAATTTCAATTTCATTTAAAAATTTATATTAGATACGATCCAGAAAAATCTCCCAATACTAATTTAAAAAAAAAATGTTAAAAACGTAAAATTTTCAACCAGATGGATCCACCATATTCAATTTCAAAATTTTATAACTTTTAAGCTAGATCTTAATTTACATTCTCGAAAAACCTCCTGTTTCAATTTTGGACATAATCAGGAAACCTAAAATTTTCAGACCACGATAATACATCTGCAATATTAAATTTTATTTAAATAATTTTTAATTCATTATTTATACCCTCAAAAACCCTTCGGTACAAATTTTGAAAAAAATCGAAACATGTAAAATTTTTAGAACGCCATATTGGATTCGCCATATTGAGTTTTTAAAAAACAATGTTCAATTCGCAATTTACACCCTTGAAGACCCCTCTATATCAATTTTGGACCAAATTGTATTAAATTTTTTAATAAATAATTATAGATTCGTTATGTATAACCCTGAAAATTTTCCCATGGAATTTTCGAGAAAATCGGACAAAATTAATTTTTTTATCCGCCATATTATTAGCGCCATCTTGAATTTTACTGAACCAATTTCAGTCAAAATGATATGATATGATATGAAGTTGCTGCGATCGTCCCGAAAGTAACTCAAAATAATTCATTTAAGTCGGTGCTACCGTTCTGGAGTAATAAAAAATACGTAGCGGTGGAATTTAGAACCTTCTTCTTCTAGACGTCGGTTAAAAAGAATTAACAATTCATTCACATATATCGGAATTATTTTAAAAATTGTAAATTTACTTATTGCATTTGTTAAATTTAAGGCTGCGCTACAGTAGTTATTATTATTAAATTAATTTGTATCTAGTAATTTATTATTAAGGGTTAAAGTAAATAATATCAGAGAGACATATTCTACCACACAATAAATTTTTAAATTATACCAGCAAACATATTTTAAAACTTTTGCTCATTCATTTTCTTCTTCTAATTTACTACCGCCGGTGTCTTCGCAGGAGGCCAGCGACAGCACCAGCAGGTTCTCGGCTCCTGCAGATGCGGGGACCCTGCGACCTTTTCGCTAATTACGGCATTCTTTACTTCTTTACCATTTGCAGGAAAAATTACCACTTAGCAAAAACTGTAAAAGCCTGTGTTGAGTTTACAACAGACGAAACAACTTTCAATATTAATTTTAATTACCTGGCAACAATCATCATTGTAATTAGTTTTTTAAACAGAAATGTTTGTAAATGTTTGGAATTAACCATTTTGCCCTTAAAAAACATATTTTTGATCAAAAAAATTTTTCTAAACATTTAAATTGAATGATCTCAGGATAACTCGGAAACTTCAAATTCGAAGAATGTATGATATATTTTTGTAATCAAATTATTCTTAAACATAGCAATAAATTTTCAAATTATGAAAAAATTGTTACAGTGGCCAACAATATACTATTAATTATGAATATTAAAAATTAGATTGATTTTTAATGTACCATTAATATTTATCGATATATAGCATGAAACAAAGAGAAGCATTTGTTGATAGCATTATTATTTTTCGAGATGCAGAATAAACTACATTTGACGATTATATTGTAAGCGATTATCCTATCTAGAATTTTTGTAATATTACTTTCAAAGGGGGTGGAAGTAATAAAGGAGAAAATAATTATGATTATGATAATAATGATGATAATGAACAACCAGTTCAAGTTACATTGGGACCGAACGGTTCTGACGGATCAAACAGTAGCTCATAATAGACCAGACATTATACTAATAGACAAAATTTCTAGGCGAACTACACTAATCGACATTGCTGTACCTAACAATAACCTAAGGCCAAAATACAACGAGAAGATCGCCAAATACAGAGATCTGGAGGTGCAAATCCGAAAACAATGCGCAATGAACAGCGTCCAAACGATTCCCATAATACTGTCAACAACTGGAGTGATACCAAAGAACCTCCTGCAGAACATCAAGGGACTAGGCCTTAGTGAGCATTTGTATGAGCCGATGCAGAAATCAATTCTTCTAGCAACCGCGCGAACCGTCCGAAAGTTCGTAGGAAATACAGCAGACAACGTCACCTAGGACCCGATAACATGGAAAGGGTTCCCACAGAGCTTCATACTTTTGGTGTCTTTGTATGCCTGGTATGAGTGAATAATCCCTGGAGGGAGTGCGAAGTCGTTTGGCTTGTAAATCATAATAATGATGATGTTGATGATGATGATAATTGTGTCAATGATTAGAGTCATGATGATGATGAGAGTAATAATGATGATGACAATGAGAGTGATAATGATGACGATAATTGTAATAATAAAAATGAAACCGATAAGGATTTTGAAAATGAGTGACCATCAATATGTAAGAAACGTTAAACGGAATAAATATTTTTTATAGATTTAAGCAAAAAATATGTACGTTAGCAAAAAATTTTATATGTGAAAAATATTCGTCCAATAAAATAAACAAAGCAATTAACATGTATTTTTCTTGTACAATTTGGCGGCAAATGACAGTCGCAATTTATTTCATGCTATAACTCTATAAATATTAGGGTACATCTGTGCTAGTGACTTGGACCTTAGAGGTCTATTTGCAACATCATTCAAAGGTGAAGTTAAGTTTTCTAAATAGAAGCTTCCATTTTTCATTATAGAAATAGAAAGCGGAGGAAGTGTGCTTTTAGAGCTTCATATATGTATAACATATATGAAGCTCTAAAAGCCAAAAATAACAATATAAATTTTATAGTCGGTGCCAAATTAATTACCTGGCAAAATGTGATTCACATAAATTTGATTGAGAAGAACTTTATTTTTGACTGCTTACTTATCTCAGCTTGTATGTATCTCGAGTTAATAGGTATTTGTTTCATTTAGTAATAATTTGGCGCTGACTTATAAAATTTCAATTTCATATAAAAATTTATATTGTTATTTTTCTCTTTTTAGCTTTTTTTTTTAGAAGTTGGGTAAAGTTTATTAAAAATAATTTTAAATTCGTAATTTACAGTTTCCAAAATCCCTCAATGCCAATTTTGGACAAAATCAAGTGATATTAAATATTTAATCCGATATGTTGAATCATCAGTCATATTGAGCTTTTAAAAAATAATTTTAGATTCGTTATGTACTTCTTCTTCTTCTTCTTCTACCTTCTATAATAGGTCCCTGACCTGTTCCTTCTTCGATTTTCCTCATTCTGGACTCAAATTATCGCTTCACGTTTTCCGCGGTCGACCTCTACTGCGTGTACCACTAGGCGATTTATCTCGTGCGATCTTTACCAGTCTATCCTCTGTCATTCGGCTTATGTGTTTGTTCCATTGTGTGTTACGTTGTAGGACCCACTCATTAATGCAGTCTGTGTTGCATGATTGCCTGATGTTATCGCTTCTTTCTCTCTCTAGTAGCGTTTTTCCTGTTATTCGTCGAAGTATTCTCATTTCTGTAGTCTCCAATAGTTGTTTCGTTTTTGTCGTCTCTGGCCGTGTTTCTGAGGTGTATGTCATAATAGGTCTAATTGTGGTTTTGTAGATCCGAACCTTTGTTTCTTGTTGTAAGTGTTTGTTTCGCCAGATCACGTCGTTGAGGCAACCCGCCACTTTGTTTGCTTTGGCCACCTGCCCTTTTACTCCATTTTCGATGTTGCCATAACTAGTTATGTCGATTCCTAGATATTTGAAACTTATTTCTTGTTGTATTATTCGACCGTCTAGTTCTAGTTTGCATCGGAGGGGTTTTTTTGAGGTTGTCATACATTCAGTTTTTTCGGCTGAGATAATCATATTATATTTTCTTCCCGTAAGATTAAAGGTATTTAACAATCTCTGGAGGTCGTCTTCATTTTCGGCACATATCACAGCGTCATCAGCGTAACAGAGAATTTTTATTTCTGTATCACCCATTTTATATCCTCTACCAAATCGCACCTCCTTTATTATTTCGTCCATTATCGTGTTAAACAATAAAGGACTAAGCGAGTCTCCCTGTCTAATACCGCTGTTGACTGGTATGGGTGTAGATAATTTACCGTTAGTGCAAATCTGAACTTTATTGTTTGCGTATATGTTTTCGATGGTCTGAATTATATTGATAGGAATATTTCTCTTATATAACAGGTGGATT
>JASJET010000128.1:2865000-2968210 GCA_034092305.1 Diaprepes abbreviatus
GAATGAAATTGTTTACGTTATGTTCAAGAAGTTGCTGCGGCTGTCCCATATTTTTTGGAAGGAAAAAAAAATAATTTTGCCCGATTTTCTCCAAAATTGGTATGGGAGAGTTTTCGGGATCGCACATAGCGAATCTAAAATTATTTTTAAAAAATTCAATATGGCGGATGAAAAAATCAATTTTGTCCAAGTTTCTGCAAAAGTGGTATGTGAGAGTTTTCGGAATAGCGCATAATGCATCTGAAATTATTTTTAAAAAGTTTAATATGACGTATCTAATATGGCGGATAAAAAAATAATTTTGCCCGATTTGTTCAAAATTGATATGGGAGAGTTTTTGGGATCGCACATTCCGAAGCGGAAATTGTTAAAAAAAAATTAATATGGCGGATCCAAGATGGCAGATTAAAAATTCTACACTCCTCAGATTGGAGGATTTTTGTTAGTGTTAATTACGAGTTTAAAATATTTTTTGAAAAACTTAATCTAGCTGATTCAATATGGCGTCCTAAAAATTTTACGTATTTGATTTTCTTCAAAACTTATATAGGGGGTTCTTGAGGGTATAAATTATGAATTTAAAAGTATTTTTTCAGGATTCAATATGGCGAATTCAATATGGCGGACTAAAAATTTTATATTTTTTGATTTTGTTCAAAGGTGGAACAGAATCGTTTATGAGGATGTAAATAGCGAATATAAAATTATTTTGAGAAAATTTAATGTCAGATGCAATATGACGATATAGAAAGTTTAAATTTCTGGATTTCATCCAAAATTGGTACTAGAGGGTTTTGAGGATTTAGATTTAGATTAGGTTAAGACGTTAAACTTATTTTTTTTGAAATTCAGTATGGCGGATCCAATATGGTGGGTTGAAAATTTTACCTTAATCGCATTTTTTCAGATTTGGCATTAGGGGGTTTTCGGGGTCGTATATTACGAATGTGAGGTTACTTTTTTAAAACTATTAGATTAATACGTTACCATATGAGAGACTGAAAATTTTACATTTTTCGATTTTATCTAAAATTGATATTGCGGGGTTCTTGAGACGTATAGAAACTCAATATGCAGTCTAAAATATATCTGGCTAAGAAATTTACTTCTCAAGTTCTTTATCGATATTGGAAGAATTTGGAGCCTATATTACTAATCTAAAATTAATTTGAAATTTAAAATAGTGGATTTACTATGACAAACTAAATATTTGTTTGACACAATTTCACTGGTATTTCGAGAACTCTAAGGATCAAAGAATTTTTAGTGGTTAATTTTAGGGTAATTTACAACTTTGGATAAAATAGGTATATTTTTGCTACCTTGGAGTCATTGCGAAGTACACTATTCTCGATTAGTACGTAGTCCAAATAATTTATGGATATCATAATGAATTCAAAACTAAAAATCGAAAAATAAAATTTTTATAGAAAAAATTTGATCCAATTTCTAAAAGTGCGCTAAAAAGTGAAAAATAACTATAAATTTTTATATGAAATTGAAATTTTTGAAGTCGGCGCCAAATTATTTCTAAAAGAAATAAACAACCACTAATATATACAATTTATGATAAAATCAATTACAAATAAAGTATTTTTAATCTGTTTATGCGAATCACATTTTGTCAGGTATTAGTTTGACGCTGACTTCAAAAATTTCAATTTCATTTAGAAATTTATAGTATCGTAGAATCTTGAAAATCTCCTGGAAGGATAGAACAACTAATCAAGAAGTACTTGACAGGATGAACAAACAAAAAGAGGTAACACTGACTGTTAAAATAAGAAAGCTTCAGTACTTGGGCCATATTACAAGAGGCAATAAATACCAATTGCTCCAATTGATTATGCAGGGGAAGATTCAGGGCAAGCGCAGCATCGGGAGGAGAAGGATGTCTTGGCTGAGGAACCTCAGAGAATGGTTTTCTTGCAGTTCTGTTCAACTGTTCCGGGCGGCAGCTTCTAAGGTTAGAATTGCCATGATGATAGCCAACCTTCGCAGCGGAGATGGCACTTGAAGAAGAAGTTATTTTTCACTTTTTCGTGCACATTTAGAAGTCGATTCAATTTTTTTTATAGGAATTTTATTCATAATATTCATGAACTTTTTTCTTTTTAGAAAAATTTAATATGTTAAAAATGCCTAGTAAATTTTCATAGTGTTTTGCAAATGTTAAGGATTCTGCATATTTTTAGGAATATCTATCAGACATCGGTAGTTTCTAACGATTTCGGATATATATAAGTAAGAGTAGCTCTCGGAACAGTAGCAGGGTTTGTTGTCATTCTGAGTAACTTATTATGATTATTATAGGAAGATGCAATTCAGAAAGTGACGTGCTTCCATTGACATTCATGGAATCATGGTTGCTTATATTCTTCATAGTTTAAAAATACGCCAATTAATACAATAAAGTCACCCAAGTAATACTGTGAGCTTTGTTACCACCTTTTGATTCTCCGACTGAGAAATTTGTTACTTAAATCATAAAGCAGTATTTAAAATGTATCAGGTCAGCAGGAAAGTAATTTCAGTTTTGTGATGTGACATAAAACTCTTTTTTTATACAAAGAATAATTTTTCGATTTTATTCAATGACCTTTCCCGATCTTTCTTGCAGCTTATAGAAATTTTAGTCCTTATCAGCAAAAAACTGGCCCAAGTGCGATTTAAGGTCACCATCATTTGTGAAAGTTCTACCATTCAAAGAGTTCTGCAAACCTCGAAATAAACGGTAATTAGATGGTGTCAGATCAGCGCTGTATGGGGGATGTGATATTACTTGCCAACCAAACTCCAAAAACAATGGAGCACAATTTCTTTGTGTTTTGCCAATTACGGTAGTTTTTCTTGGTTGCTTCATTCAGTTTCATTAGTTGTTGACAGAAAACATTTGAATTGACCGTCCAGCCTCTGGAGGCAGCTCAAAATACACAACAGCTTAGTAGTCCGACCAAATTTACAATTTGACTTTTTTTTAATGCAATTCAAATTTAGATGGGGTTTGTGTTGGTTCGTCACGCTGAAACCATGATCGTTTTCAAATGGTGTTCTTGTAGATGACCCATTTTTCATCACCACTGATGCAATACATATAACCTCTCTGCAATCTTCCAAACAATTATATGTCTATTCTTTTCGATTATGGCTTTGATTTGGTCATTATCAATTTCAGTGTGTCGATCAGAACATTGGTCATCTTTGCGTGAAAAATCCCCAGAACGGAAATCTTAACCAAATTTGACACGTGCGTTCTGTTATGCAATCAACACTATAAACTTTACATATCTCTTTATAACTAAAAAAATAAAATACGCTGAAAATGTTCGTTTCTGCACTCCAAGTGACCTTAAACTAACAGTTACTAAGAAATTTAGGCACAAGTTGTTTCTAAAATAATATAAATGTGATCCATATCAAATGTTAAAAGGAAAAAATCATAACACTGTCTAAGTCCTTCGAGTGTGATAACCAAAAATACTATTTTGTTACCCCAATAATTTAATCAATTTTTAATTTTGTTTCTTTATTGCGATAATCAGTTCTATACAAGACATCACCTCCTAGGTCCAGGTACAACTTGCAAGATAAACTGTTTTTAATATAGATGCATTTCGCTAATATGGGTACTCATTTTTTGATTAATTGAAGGTATATGCCTAGAAAACTTCATCGCAAAAGAAGGAAAAATGGCATCATTACAATTGTATAAAGTTATATGGACGAACGAATCGATTCCTAAAGTCCATCGAAGAATTTATTTGTTTCCTGAGGTAGTACAATCTATATATAAATAATAGTACATTTTTTGTTAATATAAGCAACCCTAGCAACTTAGTATCTATATCCAAACTGAGAATATTTCTAATCAAAATTAGGTTATATATATCTAAGTAATAAGTTATAACCTGCTTGAGGAATATTATTTAAGTATTTATTTTGGTACATGGGTATGTTAATGCAGAAAAACAAGATGATTTCCTGGTTTAACTGTAACTACAACCTGTTATAAGTTTGTTGGATTTAATACGTTCACATGATAATAATCATAATAATTTTATTATTACAACATATTGATTATAGTGTTTTTAATTAGAGAAAAAGTTGATTACCGTAAATAATGCTTGAGATAACAGCTTAGTATCAAAAATGGTAGAGATATTATCTATTTGAACATAATGTTTAAAAGGTGAAGGGAGAAACTTTTTGTATTATCTGTAGCCAGTATTACCCTGTGTTTATTGCAAAATTTTATAGGTTTGACTCCAAGGTGGCGAAAAAGTACCCATTTTATCCGAAGTTGTAAAACAACCTAAAATGAACAACTAAAAATTTTGTGATTCTTACAGTTCTCCAAATACCAGTAAAATTGTGTTAAACAAATATTTAGTCTGTCATAGTAAATCCACTATCTTAAATTTCAAATTAATTTTAGATTGGTAATATAGGCCCCGAAACCTTCCAATATCGATATTTAAAAGATTTGAGATGTAAATTTCTTAGCCCGATATATTCTATAATGCATATTGAGTTTGTATACGCCTCAAGATCCCCGCAGTATCAATTTTAGACAAAATCGGAAAATGTAAAATTTTCAGTCCCTCATATTGTATCTTATCAACCTAATAGTTGTGAAAAATAAACTTCATATTCGTAATACACTACCCCGAAAACTCCTTAATACCAAATCTGAAAAAATACGATTAAGATAAAATTTACAACCCTCCATATTGGATCCGTCAATTCGTGAATTTCAAAAAAATTATTTTAAAGTCTTAATCTAATCTAAATCTAAACCCTTCAAAGCCCCCTGGTATCAATTTTGGATGAAATCCAGAAATTTTAAATTTTTAGATCGTCATATTGCATCTGACATTATATTCTTAAAATAATTTTATATTCGCTATTTACATCCTCAAAAACGAGTCAGTCTCACATTTGAACAAAATTGAAAAAGGCTAAATTTTTAGTCCGCTGTATTGCATTCAGCGTTTTGAATCCTGAAAAAAAACTAATAAATTCATAATTTACACCCTCAAGAACCCCCTATATCAGTTTTGGACAAAAACGAAAAATGTAAAATTTTTAGAACGCCATTTTGAATCCGCCAAATTGAGTTTTTCAAAAAATATTTCAAATTCGTAATTTACACTAACGAAAATCCCCCAATACTGATTTTAGGCAAAATCGAGACATGTAGAATCTTTAATCCGCCATCTTGGATCCACCATATTTAATTTTTTTTTTAAATAATGTCAGATTTGTAATGTGCGATCCCAAAAACTCCCCCATATTAATTTTGAAAAAATTGGCCAAAATTAATTTTTTTATCCGCTATATTGTATACGTCATATTGAATTTTAAAAAATAATTTTAGATGCGTCGTGTGTCATCCAGAAAACTCCCCCGTACCAATTTTGAAGAAAATCGGGTAAAATTAATTTATTTCTGTCCGCCATATTGGATTCGCTATATCGAATTTTTTAGAAATATTTTTTTAATCGTTATGTGCGACCCGGAAAACTCCCCCACACCAATTTTGGAGAAAATCGGACAAAATTAAATTTTTTTGTTGGCCATATTGGATCCATCATATTGAATTTTTTTAAAAATAATTTCAGATTCGTTGTGTACGGCCTCGAAAATTTCCCCATACCAATTTTGGAAAAAATCGGACAAAATTAATTTTTTTTTGGCCGCCATATTGTTAGCGCCATTTTGGGTTTTACTGCACCAATTTCATCCAAAAAAATATGGGACCACCGCAGTAACTTCCTGAACATAACGTATAAATATTTTATTCAAATCGGTGCCGCCGTTCCGGAGTAATCGGTGTACATACATCAAAAAAAATACATAGTCGACGAATTGAGAACTTCCTTCTTTTAGAAGTCTGTTAATAAGTATTATTAAAACACATTTGCAACTAAAAAGGAAGTTTCCCTGATATAGGTTAAGTAATTACATTACTTATCTCCCATCTAAACCTTATTAAATGCCAATGTGCTTGGTTTTTATAATACTTTCTATATTTTCTTATTTATTTTTTATTAAAATTTGAATTATCTTCTTAACAGGAAAATAATTACTATATACGCTATCATCAGTTTATTAAATGATGGTAGATTTTGCTAAAATACTAGATATCAGATTTTTCGTTTATTGAGGTTACATTTTTCTAAAGATGTATCATTTCTTTTTTGTAGTATCGATGGTCATTTGGTCGATTTTGTAGATATTGCGTTGTTTGGCCTATATAAACTTTAGAGAAATTTTTACATGGAATTTGATAAATTACGTTTGTTTTTTATAAGGATATATATAGCGTGGTTTTGGTAAATTTGCCCTGTCGGTCAGGCCAATAATTACGAATTATTAAAATTAATTTAGGTAATGTCCGTACTATGTTTTTTGTCGAATACCATTCCATTTAAATCGGATTTTTCTGGTGAAGGAAGGTCATATTTAAAGAGTTTATTTTAAAATTATTTTCTATTTCGACGGCAAATTTCAGTTTCTCGTGCCCTTACAATGTAATCAGTTTTATCATTAAGAACTGTAGTAATACAATTACTTACGTATCGTAGGAAGAAAGACAATTGAATAACTAAATTTGGAAATATGTTCTTCTAATACTAATGGAGATATGACGCTGAAAACAGACGTACACATTGCACATCCCTCAATTTGCTTGTAAAGTTTTCTTTTTATATATTGTTACTATTTTATCTCTTTAAAATCACTCACTGGATCCGCGAAATAAAAACACAACACTTTTCACTAATAACAACTCTTTTATAACTACTTTCTTCAAGTAAAGAAATTACAAGAAACATGATTGACTCATCGAAACAATATTTTTTTCGTTACATAATAATAACGACGATTCATCGCATGAAAATAATATTTCTATATGGGGGCCTCGAAATCTCTCATAGCCTTTCGTTACACTATAAAGTAAGTAGATTTTTAAAATGAGTTCACTCGCCTTTAAAAATTAATTTGGTGAAATCTGTGTATTTTTAACCGACTTCTAAAAGAAGGAGGTTCTCAATTCGTCGCGTATATATATATATATATATATATATATATATATATATATATATATATATATATTTATTTAATTTTTTTGTTTTTCCTGGGATTATGGTCCGTTTAAAAATGGAATTAAAATGTAATGGTGGTGTTATATTTTATATTACATTTTTTTTAATACATTAACGTTTCGGTAATTTTTTTTACCTTCGTCAGAATGTGTGTAGCTAAAAAAAAAACAAAGTATTTGGTTGATTTTACTATTAAAATATTTACATATTATTTATTTACCTTGAACAATGATTCAGGAACAACACTGCACTTACATGTATACATTTATTTAAAAATTTTGTTCTATAAAAAATTTAATTTTCGCGAGATTCACAGAGTTCAAGATGACCACGTGTGTCATCTTGAAGTTAAGATGGTACTGAGAGAACGGTATTTTTTTGTAGGTAATGAGAGTTGTTTTGGCTATTGTGGGTTAAAAGGGTCTAGTTCGTTCTGTTCTTTTTTAGCTACACACATTCTGACGAAGGTAAAAAAAATTACCGAAACGTTAATGTATTAAAAAAAAAAAGTAATATAAAATACAACACCACCATTACATTTTAATTCCATTTTTAAACGGACCATAATCTCAGGAAAAACAAAAAAATAAAAAATATTTTAATAAAGGTCCATGAAATAAATAAGAAATACCTTATGTATATATATATATATATATATATATATATATATATATATATATATATATATATATATATATATATATATATATATATATATATGGTAATGCGGATTTCACGGATTCCTCCGTGTGAGATGCAATAGCAGTGGATATATCCACATTATGCCGTTGTAGTGCTGAAATCACATTCAGCAAACATACAACTATATGCAGCTCCGCGTATGAATGAAGTAAAATGCGAACAGTAAATGCAAACTTCTCTCCATCATATCCTTCTGTGTTAGAGGGTGCACAGTTAGAATAAATTGTTATAAAACGCAATTTATCCTATTCCACCACCATCGAGATGATGGCCTACCTGTACCACCATACCGAGAAGAAAGTCAAAACTTACCCTCCCCGCCACAGTGATACGGCAGAGGTACATGTTTCGTCTCTACTAGACTCATCAGGGTACCGACATGCACCTGACTGTGCAAAGGACAGATCGGAAGGAAGCATGCACATACTGAACGCGGCTTCTCCGGCCTCCCGCCGGATGGTGTATATATGTTAACATATATTCGCATTTTACTTCATATACAGGGTGTCCAAGATAAGGATCCTAAGCATGGGGATCTCGGAAGCAGTTGGAGATACGAGGTCGGTTAAATTTGAGAAAAGTTGCGCAATTTAGTGCTAAATTAAACGCAGTTAAAAAAATTTAAAAATTTCAAACACTTCCGGAGATTTCCGGAAAAAAACGAAATTTGGCAAAATCGTTTTTAATTTTTGCAGGCTTTATTTAAAGAGATATCAGAAAATAAAAGGTAGATTCTCATTGCCACTTTTTATTTTTTATAATATGGTCTAAACAAAATTTAAATCCGACGTTTCGTTTCTGAGATACCATCATGAACTTTCATTTTTTATATGGAACAAAAAAAAGTATCCCATGTATTTGATAGCATTTTTTATTACAAATTCAACGATGTATCACCCTTGCATATCGAATACGTAGTTCAAGTACTTTCCATAAGTGCTCCATGAGAGCGAGAGAGAAAGGTATATCAGTTTTATAAAAGCCAATGAACTACACACTTGATATGCAAGTGTGATACACCGTTGAATTTGTAATAAAAAATGCTATCAAATACATGGGATACTTTTTTTTGTTCCATATAAAAAATGAAAGTTCATGATGATATCTCAGAAACGAAACGTCGGATTTAAATTTTGTTTAGACCCAATTATAAAAAATAAAAAGTGGCAAGAAGAATCTATCTTTTATTTTTTGATATCTCTTTAAATAAAGCCTACAAAAATTAAAAACGATTTTGCCAAAATTCGGTTTTTTCCGGAAATCTCCGGAAGTATTTTGAATTTTTAAAATTTTTAAATTGCGTTTAATTTAGCACTAAATTGCGCAACTTTTCTCTAATTTAACCGACCTCGTATCTCCAACTATTTCCGAGATCCCCATGGTTAGGATCCTTATCTTGGACACCCTGTATATATATATATATATATATATATATATATATATATATATATATATATATATTTTTATGTATGTACACCGATTACTCCGGAACGGCAGCACCGATTTGAATGAAATTTTTTACATTATGTTCAGGTCCCATATTTTTTTGGATGAAATTGGTGCAGTAATATGCAAGATGGCGCTGGCAATATGGCGGCCAAAAAAATTAATTTTGTTAGATTTTCTCCAAAATGGGTAAGGGGGAATTTTTGGGGTCGTACATAACGAATTTGCAATTATTAAAAAAAATCAATATGGCCGATCCAATATGGCGGCGGACTAAAAAATTTAATTTTGCCTAATTTTCTCCAAAACTGGTGTGGAGTGGTTTTCGGCGTCGCACATAAAGAGTCCAAAATATTTTAAAAAAAGATTATATGGCGTATCCAATATAACGGATAAAATATTAATTTTGTTCGATTTTTTCAACATTGATATGAAGGAGTTTTTGGACTCGCGCATTTGGAATCTAAAATTAAAAAAAATATGGCGGATCCAAGATGGCGGATTAAAGATTCTACATCTCCCGATTTTATCTAAAATCAATACTGGGGTATTTTTGTTAGTGTTAATTATGAATTTAAAATATTTTTTGAAAAATTCAATCTGGCAGATTCAATATGGTGTCCAAAAAATTTGCATTTTTCAATTTTCTTCCAAACTGATACAGGGGGTTCTTAAGGGTGTAAATTATGAATTTAAAAGTATTTTTTCAGGATTCAATATGGTGAATCCAATGTAGCGGACTAAAAATTTTGCAATTTCCGATTTTGTTCAAAGGTAGGACTGAATCGTTTTTGGGAATGTAAATAGCGAATATAAGTCTAGAAATTTTAAATTTCTGGATTTCATACAAAATTGGTACTAGAGGGTTTTGATTTAGATTAGATTAAAACTGAAAATATTTTTTTTGAAATTGGGTTGAAAATTTTACCTTATTCGCATTTTTTCAGATTTCAGATATTAGGGGGTTTTCGGGGTCGTGTATTACGAATATGAAGTTAATTTTTGCCCATCTGGGTTGTGCAGTGGTATGGTTGTGGTCTAGCACCACTTAGATGCCGGGTTCGATTCCCTGGTCTGGCTTAGGTATTTGTTACGGTCATTAGATTTAAGTTAGATTTTAAGGTATAATTTGTGAAAATGGATTTAAATAAATAAATTTGCCACTAGCTGCATGGCCGTTCGGCTCAAAGCCATAAAGTAGCTTGGCTACTTTTTTTCTTAAAAAGAAAAGAAAAAGTTAATTTTTTACAACTATTAGATAATATACAATATGAGGGACAGAGAATTTTATATATTCCGATTTGGTCTAAAATTGATATTGTGGGGTTCTTGAGGCGTATACAAACTCAATATGCAGTATAAAATATATCGAGCTAAGAACTTTACATCTCAGGTTCTTTAAATATCGATATTGGAAGGTTTTGGGCCTATATTACCAATCTAAAATCAATTTGAAATTTAAGATAGTGGATTTACTATGACAGACTAAAGGCAATTTTATTGGTATTTGGAAAATTCTAAGAACCAAAGAATTTTTAGTGGTTCATTTTAGGGTGATTTACAACTTTGGATAAAATAGGTATTTTTTGTCACCTTGGAGCCATTGCGAAGTACACTAATCTCGATTAGTACTTAGTTCAAATAATTTATGGATATCATAATGAATTCTAAAATCAAAAATAGAAAAATAAAATTTTTATAAAAAAATTGAACCGACTTCTAAAAGTGCGCTTAAAAGTGAAAAATAACTATAAATTTTTATACAAAATTGAACTTTTTGAGGTCGGTGCCAAATTATTTCTAAATGAAACAGATAACTAACTACTAATTTATACAAACTGTGGTAAGAAAGCAATTACAAAAAAAGTATTTTTAATCTGTTTATGAGAATCATATTTTATCAGGTATTAGTTGGACGCCGACTTCAAAAAGTTCAATTTCATATAAAAATTTATAGTTATTTTTCACTCTTTAGCGCACTTTTAGAAGTTGGTTCAATTTTTTTATAAAAATTTTATTTTATTTGTATAGTACGTCAAGTTACATAAGGATACAATTATTGGGTATAACTACTCTTTTAATTTTTTCTTTTAAGTCCCAGGAATCTTTGACATATGTACCGCTTTTATTCACAATATTTCCAAGAATATCTTTTAAGAACTTTGAAAGTTTAGTCAGAGATAATTGTAACAAGCTACAATAGGCCTCATAGCTATTTCGTCTACATAAAGTTTTGGTTATCCGTAGATTTTTGGCGGTTCAGCGTTATTTTAGCAATATTAAGAGATAATATAGTTTTTACCTTCCCATTGTTTAATAATATCGTTATTTTGTTTTTGAATGTTCTGAGTAGAGCTGTGTTTTATTTCTTTGTAAATTTGTGTGTCGTTTAAAAGCAGCTGCATTTGGATACCGTATTCATCGAATTGTTGCAACATTTAGCTCTAATTTCGTATTTTTTTTTCTTTTTTCAAGTACCATCCCAGAAAATACAGTATATATATATATATATATATATATATATATATATATATATATATATATATATATATATTTGAAAATATACTATTACTCTAAATTAAAAAAATTTATCTCAAATTCGGAAATTGTAAAAGACACCACAATGCTGAATTGGCGAGACTATATAGCAGTGAAAACATAGTCCGTTGTATAAAAGCCAATAGAATAAGATGGGCAGGACATGTGGTAAGATCAGGGGACCACAGATTATTGAAAACAGTATTCTTTGAGAGACCAGATGGTAGAAGATCAATAAGCCGTCCCAGAAAAAGATGGAAAGATGCCGTCGAAGCTGATTTGTATAGGATTGGAGTCCAGCAGTGGGAAATGGAAGCACAAGACCGTAGGAGATGGAGGGCGATAGTGAATGCGGCTAAGACTCACCCAAAGTTGTAAGACCAGGAAAGAAGAAGAAGAAGATACACCAACGGACTAGTGGTTTCAACACTAAAAATGAATTATAATCATTACTTTTTATTATATGTACATTCTTACTGTACATTAAAGAATATGGTAAATTTATTTTTTACCCCTGTTACCTCAATATACTAGTGAGAAATGAGTTTAAGCAAATATTCCAATATAACTCGGGTAATACAATAATATACATTTTGTCTCGATTATGCTTCCATAAAGTTATCGCAAAACTCTTCCCTAACGCTAAAATCTATCTTGAAATCTTCTTAACTTTTAACAGTAGCCTATTCCAATAATCACAGTCCTAACAACCTGACGTAAGACGACCACTAAACACATAATTTTGCAGATTTTCAATCGCAGGAGCATTTCCTAGTTGAGAAAATTACAACCATTTTGTGAAATCATGCATGCGATTCCTCGCAGAACCGGTAATAAAATGGCCGAGGATACGCCAACAGTTTGACGGGGTATTATTACAACAATTAGCTGTATACCAGGTTCTTCGGGTTAAAATTGGAAATGGAATGGGTTAAATTGACTCTTAGACATCGACATGGAATTAAATAGGTATATATATATATATATATATATATATATATATATATATATATATATATATATATATATATATATATATATATATATATTGTTTTTCTTTTTTGTTATCGACCGTACCTTAATAATTTTGGAAGGAGTTTATCGGGTTGCGGTCTGTAGGAAAAGAATAATTAACTCATTTTTCTTTTAATACTCAATATGTCGACATTTATTTTATGCCTTCTTCAGGAGTAAAAACTAAAAATCAAACACACAACAGGTAGTTCACAAACAGTTAAACAAAACTAATATGTAATTAAAATACTTACAAATTAGAGTTTCCTTCTAAGAAATCCACCCTAAACACACTCAACATCGTACGAAGTGTAAAACATCAATAAAACATTTAGGTTTGTATATTTATACAGTGATACATCATTATTATTAACGAGACGAAAAAGGGTTCTTTCTGATAACAAAAAATTTTTCTTTTAAGGTAGTATATACAGTTTAGATTAAATTTAAAATATTACAGTAGATGTTGCTAAGTTGGTTAGTATCAGATTTATAGTTTATGGTGTTTTTTGTTTTTTTAATATGATACATTTTCAGGAATAGACGACTTTTATAATTGTTTTGGTGTTCTAAAATTTTTATGTTGTTATAATCAAAGTGATGACCTGTATTCAAATAGTGTCCAACTATAGCACACGTGTTTTTTTCTAATCTAAACTGTATATACTACCTTAAAAGAAAAATTTTTTGTTATCAGAAAGAACCCTTTTTCGTCTCGTTAATAATAATGATGTATCACTGTATAAATATACAAACCTAAATGTTTTATTGATGTTTTACCCTTCGTACGATGTTCAGTGTGTTTAGGGTTGATTTCTTAGAAGGAAACTCTAATTTGTAAGTATTTTAATTACATATTAGTTTTGTTTAACTGTTTGTGAACTACCTGTTGTGTGTTTGATTTTTAGTTTTTACTCCTGAAGAAGGCATAGAATAAATGTCGAAATATTGAGTATTAAAAGAAAAATGAGTTAATTATTCTTATCCTACAGACCGCAACCCGATAAACTCCTTCCAAAATTATATATATATATATATATATATATATATATATGTATATATATATATATATATATATATATATATATATATATATATATATAAATTAAGAGAAAGGGTCATTACTTTTTTTTTTTGATTTTATGGTATATACTTTTCTAAACATTTACATATTTTTTCATTGAGAAATATGCTGTCGAATTATTACAGTAAAAGTTCTCTTACAGCATGTTTTTAAAATCGTAGTTTGTGGTAATGACCACGATTGTGGAGGGAAGGTTCTTAAGAGATCAAAAAGTGAACAAAATTCCTTGAGTATAATAAATTAATATATATATATATATATATATATATATATATATATATATATATATATATATATATATATATTAACCAACTTCTAAAAGAAGAAGGTTCTCAATCCGTCGACTATGAAATTTTTTACCAGTGTACACCGATAACTCCGGAATGGCGGCACCGATTTGAATGAAATTTTTTACGTTATGTTCAGGAAGTTGCTGCGATAGTCCCATATTTTTTTGGACAAAATTGGTTTATTGAAATCCAAGATAGTCTGACAATATGGCGGCTAAAAAAATTAATTTTTTCCGATTTTCTTCAAAATTGATATAAAAGAGTTTTCGAAGTCGTAAACAATGAAATTAAAATTATTTTTAAATAACTAAATATGGTGGATCCAATATGGCGGACGTAAAAATCAATTTTGTCCGCTTTTCTCCAAAATTGGTGTGAGGAAGTTTTCGGGGTCATACAGAACGAATCCAAAATATTTTTTTAAAATTCAATATGGCTGATCCAATATGGTTGACGAAAAAATCAATTTTTCCCGATTTTCTCCAAATTTGGTGTGGGGGAGTTTTTGGGGTCATACATAACGAATTTGAAATTATTTTTTAAAAATTCGATATGGCGTATGGCGGATAAAAAATTAATTTAGTCCGATTTTTTTCAAAATTGATATTAGGGACTTTTTGGGATCACACATTACGAATCTGAAATTATTTAGAAAAAATTAAACATGGTGGATCCAAGATGGCGGATTAAAGATTCTACATTTCTCGACTTTGTCTAAAATCAGTATTGGGGGATTTTTGTTAGTATTAATTAGGAATTTAAAATATTTTTTGAAAAACTTAATTTGGCGGATTTAATATGGCGTCCTAAACATTTTACGTTTTTCGATTTTCTCCGAAACTGATATAGGCGTTCTTGAGGGTGTAAATTATGAATTTAAAATTATTTATTCAAGATTCAATATGGCGAATCCAATATAGCGAACTAAAAAATTACATTTTTCGATTTTGTTCAAGGGTGGGACTGAATCGTTTTTGAGGATGTAAATATAAATTATTTTAGAAAATCTGATGTATATAATATGACGGACTAGAAATTTTAAATTTCCAGATTTCATTCAAAATTGAGGGTTTAGAATTGTATGAGATTAAGACGTTAAAATTATTTTTTGAAATTTAATATGACATTTTTTCAGATTTGGAATGAAGGGGTTTTCAGAGTCGTGAGGGACTGAAAATTTTACATTTTCCGATTTTGTCTCAAATTGATATTGCGGGGTTCTTGGGGCGTATACAGACTCAATATGCAGTATAAAATATAAAAAAATTTACATCTCAGGTTCTTTAAATATCGATATTGGAAGGTTTTGGGGCTTATATTACTAATCTAAAATTAATTTGAAATTTAAGATAACGGATTTACTATGACAGACTAAATATTTGTTTGGCACATTTTCACTGGTATTTGGAGAACTCTAAGAGAAGAATTTTTAGTGGTTCATTTTAGGGTGTTTTACAACTTTGGTCATTGCGAGGTACACTAATCTCGATTAGTACTTAGTTCAAATAATTTATGGATATCATAATGAATTCAAAACTAAAAATTAAAAAATAAAAGTTTTGTATAAAAAATTAAACCAGCTTCTAAAAGTGCGCTAAAAAGTGAAAAATAACTATAAATTTTTATATGAAATTGAAATTTTTTGAGTCGGCGCCCAACTAATACCTGACAAAATGTGATTCGCATAAAGAGATTAAAAATGCTTTATTTGTAATTGCTTTCTTACCATAATTTGTATATATTAGTAGTTATTTATTTCATTTAGAAATAATTTGGCGCAGACTTGAAAAATTCCAATTTCATATAAAAATTTTTAGTTATTTTTCACTTTTTAGCGTACTTTTAGAAGTCGGTTCAATTTTTTTTACAAAAATTTTATTATGTGTATATTTTTTGGAGCATTCATTGGTAATGTGGTACTTGAACAAATCTAAATATTACAACAATTGCATACATAATCACATCTCATATTGAAATCGAAGGTTATTTGACGGTTCACTTCAGAATTTTAAATGAGACCTTTTACTTTTGACCCCACAGATGGAAAGATCAGTGAATTTTACATCCACATGTGACCTATACTTTGAGGTTGATGTCAAGGTCAGGTCACAAAAGTATTGGAAATAATGACTCGTATAAAATTTGTAGTATTTTACCCAGGCAATCTTATCATGGCCTCAAATTTGGCCTCGACCTTAACCTTCATAGCAAGGTCAAAACAGTGGAACTTTCTGTTTCTGGAAATACTGGTCATACAGGAGGAAACGTTCTTAGAAAAGTTGTAAGATTTAATCTTAAAAGTATTTAATATTTGACATTAAACTCGACCTTAGGTCATTCAAAGGTCTCCTCAAGAAATCGATGCAGGATTATTTAACCGACACGTAAACGGAAAAGTGAATTTCACATTCGGATATAACTTTTACTTAGACCTTGAAGTTGACATCCAGGAGCAACAAGGTTAGAACAGATTTACTTATTCCTGAAAATATTCTATCCAATCAGATATCTTACCTAGAACTTACTTTACTGGTTGGTATAGATTCCTGAGCATTCGTTGTGTAAACAAGCCAGTACAGGGTGAGTCAACGATTGGATGAAGTAGGTTTGTGCCTTTTCGGTGAAATTTACAAAGAAACTATATTCATTGTTTGATACAGTTTATTTTTACGCAGATTTTAAAAATATTTAGGACTCTACAGGGTGAGCCAAAAAACTAGGACAGCATAAAGTTGTATTTTTTTAAATAGAACACCCTATATACGAATCGTATTTTCGATTTAGCTTATAATTTTAAATCTTTTTTATTAAGGGTTTACTATAACAAAACTTTATAGTTTCTGAGATAATTAAGTTTAAAGAAAAAAAGTCACATTT
Source organism: Diaprepes abbreviatus (assembly GCA_034092305.1). Taxonomy (NCBI): domain Eukaryota; kingdom Metazoa; phylum Arthropoda; class Insecta; order Coleoptera; family Curculionidae; genus Diaprepes; species Diaprepes abbreviatus. The sequence goes on from JASJET010000128.1 coordinate 2,882,058, forward strand.
TCAAGCATCAATTCAATCCTAAATAACGTTTTCAATTTTGTAACAAATATATTCAAATTTGAAATTTAGCAAAGCCAAGGACAAATTAACATAATTTTTACCTAATATTTGCAATAAAAGCTACAGGGTGTTGAACACATCTGCTCAAATTTGAACAAGTTTAAATGAATAAATATCTTTTTTTTTTTTAAATAGTACACCCTGTATATTTTCATGTTATTTAATAAAGAAATAAAAACCCTAAACGTTTTGTTCAATATATCCTATAAATATTTATAATAGTTTTTGAGATATTTCAGTTTATCTTATTTTCCATACTTTTTTACAGAAATAGTCTTCATTATCATAGTAGCCATGTAAAATAATAAAAAGAAACTACAGAAACAAACAGAATGTGGTTAAATATGATGAAATACATTATTCGTTATATTACAACGGCAATAGTTTAATTAAACATAATGTGAAAAAATTAACACAACAATAACGACAAGGCAAATACATATTTACTTTTATACTAAATTGAATCAAAAAAAATTACCTATTAAATACCGAGATTAATTATTTCTTTTTAATAAGTATTCGAATAAACGACCCTCTTGTGCAATGCACAAATTTAGTCTTTTTTGCAGATTTTCTCGGACCCTGGACAAAATTAGTGGCGTTATTGTTCTACAGATATCCCTAATCCTGTTTCGCATATCTTCCACTGTTGTTGGTGGATTAACATACACCTTATTTTTAATATAACCCCATAGGAAGAAATCTAATGGGGTGATATCGCAAGACCTTGGTGGCCACTCAATGAAACCCCCACGTCCAATCCATTTTTGCGGATATCGTTGGTCCAAAAACGCACGAACTTCACGATGGTAATGCGGAGGCGCACCATCGTGCTGGAACCACATACTGTCAAGCTCATCCCTATCGAGACCTTGAAACAGTTGGGGTAGTTCTTCTTGTAGAAAGTTCAGGTAACTATGGCCATTTAGTGGTTCATTAAAAAAGTGGGGTCCAATAATTCGATTATGATGAATACCACACCAAACATTTAATGACCAGTGGTTTTGATGTTGCACCTCTCTAATCCAAAATGGGTTTTCTGTGGCATAATAATGCATGTTGCGTCTATTTACGGCACCGTTACTTCTAAAAGTAGCTTCATCACTAAACATTACCTTGCATAATAAATTTGGATTTAATTGAATCTCCGCATTTATTGAACGACAAAAGTTTACACGACTTTCAAAATCCTGTCCATGCAATTCTTGGTGTAATTCCATGTGATATGAATAATACCTATATTTCTTGGTAGTACATTTAGCGGTGGATTGTGATGTTTCACATAATGCTGCTAACTGACGGCTACCAATATAAGGATTTTCCTGAACATTTAACAATACTTGTAGTTCTTTTTCTTCATTAGTTACTGGTTTGTTGACCACTTTACGTTTTGGATAATCAACAGTACCAGAAGAATCAAATCTTTGCATTAAGTTTTGAAAAGTATGGGTATTAGGCTGGCGTCGATCAGGATACTTCATTTTGTAAATTCTTTGAGCAAGAAGGCAATTTTTTTGAGCCTCTCCTATTGTATAAATCATATCTATTAACTCATTCTTTGGAAAATTCATTTTACAATATAAGATGAATGCAAAAAAAACCAAACTACACTACATAAAAACCAAAAGAAGCGATTGCGGTTATAAATTTGACACACAGAAAAATTTTCTTTTACATTGTTTTGTCATGGCTACTATGATAATGAAGACTATTTCTGTAAAAAAGTATGGAAAATAAGAAAAACTGAAATATCTCAAAAACTATTATAAATAGATATAGGATATATTGAACAAAACTTTTAGGGTTTTTATTACTCTATTAAATAACATGAAAATATACAGGGTGTACCGTTTAAAAAAAATATATTTATTCATTTAAACTTGTTCAAATTTGAGCCGATGTGTTCAACACCCTGTAGCTTTTATTGCAAATATTAGGTATAAATTATGTTAGGTTGTCCTTGGCCTTGCTAAATTCCAAATTTGAATATATTAGTCACAAAAGTGAAAACGTTATTTAGGATTGAATTGATGCTTGAAAATGTGACTTTTTTTCTTTAAACTTAATTATCTCAGAAAATATAAAGTTTTGTTATAGTAAACCCTTAATAAAAAAGATTTAAAATTATAAGCTAAATCGAAAATACGATTCGTATATAGGGTGTTCTATTTAAAAAAATACAACTTTATGCTGTCCTAGTTTTTTGGCTCACCCTGTAGAGTCCTAAATATTTTTAAAATCTGCGTAAAAATAAACCGTATCAAACAATAAATATAGTTTCTTTGTAAATTTCACCGAAAAGGCACAAACCTACTTCATCCAATCGTTGACTCACCCTGTACAAGCTCCTGTATTCATATCTTTACATATAAAATAGTTTGATTGCGTGAATTACGTAATAGTTATTATTATTTACAAACTTGCGAACACTTGTCACGGATAAAACTAAAGCAAATTAAAATGGTAAACTTGTGTGACAACAATAAAATGAAAAATTTGGAAATAAGTACTATAAATTGAAAACCTTGATCTAAATGTTCTTTTGTTACCTTTTATTGGTTCTTCTGTTAACATTTAACTTGTAGATAGCTTGATTGACAACTGCCCTTTTGCCGTTTGTTCAGAATAGTATTTAACAGACATAAATGTATGTATAGATCCATAACATCTTATACAGCCGTTTTGTTAGTGTTTGTGATGATTATAGACTAGGTGATGAATTTTCTTGGACAAAGACCAGGGATAAGTTTTCCTTTTCATATTGATGTATTCGAACTATCCGTTCTTCATCATAAAATAATAGTGTATTTGTCAAAATTTGGGTGAACAATTAACCACAAACGTATTGAATCACTGATGCAGGCTATAAACCTATTTTTATTTTAAATAATTTGCTTAATACAAAAATTGTTCGTAGGCACTCAACCTTAATTGTATCATTTTTTATAACATCACCTAGTAATTTTTTCTCAAAGTAGTTTGATACGCAGTTTAAATAAATAAGCAAAGCAATTGATCTACTTTTGCAAATTGAAAGTCCATTTCGGGGCTGGTGCAGGTATAGCAGGTGTCAGCCGTGACCTCGTCTTCGTTCTGAAACCGCTTCTTGCACAATCTGCAGGTCGAAAGGATCCGTTGGCCGAGGAGGAGTGCCGAAGAATTAATCGATTTTAATAATTTTGCTTGTTTTATTGAGATTAAACATGAATAAGTTAATATGTTATTATATATGATGACTTAAATTAAAAATAAAGGGTTTTAGAAGAATCTGGTGGTACGGTAGTACCCCTATCAAGTCGCGCAAGTATTATGTAGCAACTTTTATTGAATCTAAATCAACGTACTTTTTGGCACCCCATTGGAGATGAATAGAAGCTGCGAACTTTCACCATCAAGGAAGCTTGGCAAATCAAATTTAACCTTCTAGGTTTGTGTATCTTTTCCAGGAAGTTACTTAAGTGGAAAGTTTTACGCGCTCAGTCGCCGATTATCAAAACTTAATGGTATTTCCCGCAACTTTAAAAATTTCGTATGAAGGATGTATTTAGAAGATAGAAAAAAGTGAAATGTCTCTCCCCCAACTTCAAGTCTACAGATAGTCGGGGAGCCTAGTTGGTTTTCATAGCCGAGGAAGAAACATGGTTTTACCAAGGTTTTTACATGTATTTTAACTCTTTAATTACGAATATTGAGAATAAATTACCGAGAAATGGTTAGATAATTTGTTGTAAACAAAAAAAAATTGTTAATAATGAAAAAAAAGTTTTTGAAATATAGAAAATATTTTTATATTTATTGGCCAAATCTAAGCAAAAAGTGTCTCTTGTGATTTTTCAGTCCTACGAATAGTTTTTCAGTTAAAAGTCGTTAAAGACTTGAAATATGAGGAATTCTTGGTTACATGAATATTATATATTCAAAGTTTGCACCCAGTAACTAATAGTTTAATTCAAGAACTAAAAGCTGGGATTAAACGCAATGCAAAAATAGTGTCTCAGCGCTTTTTCCCTTAAGCGTGTCTACTATTTCATTCCCTTATACTCTGATGTCTCCTTGTACCCATATGAGGGTAACCTTTTTATTCTGCTGATTACTTGAGAACTCAGCATATTGAAGGCTGTTTGACTATCCGACATGATGATAATCCCCTCTCCGCGATAGTGCATTTAACCAATTCTAGTTTCCACTGATATAAATATATATATATATATATATATATATATATATATATATATGTATATATATATATATATATATATATATATATATAATATATATATATATATATATGTATATATATATATATATATATATATATATATATATATATATATATATATATATGTATATATGTAATCGAAGGTTTCGGGTATCCCGTGTACGTGCTCTCCCCTCTCAGGACACGGGATGCCCGAAAACCTCCGATTACACATCACACCCGTGAGAATATCCGATATAACATATATATATATATATATATATATATATATATATATATATATATATATATATATATATATATATATATAGTTGCGAGTGTTTCACGGATGGGAACATGTGATTCAGTATTAATCCAGGAATACATCCATTGGTTTGTTTGGTTTTCTGTATAAATTTGCAGACGTTTCGCCAAAATCTTATTTGGCATCTTCTGTGCTTGGTGGTTGTAGATCAACTGGATATATATAACAACTATTTAAATACGGCAGATAGATTTCTTTATTTCTTACTGAAATTTTTTAAAAATTTCTCACTACTCCAGTGATTTATGGAGTTTATATTTCATATTTCAGTTATTTCCTGCGAATGTTACTCTCCGTCTGATACAGCTCCACTGACGAGATCATAAGGTGGTCGAAACGCGTGTGGAGAGAGGACCAGAGCGGTATTTGCAGGAAATAAACTGTTTGTATATATTTTTCCTTTTCTCTGTCTGAAAGGATAATTACATAAATAACAACTAACTTGTTCGCGGCTAATTTAGGTGTCGGAATTAAAAAAATATTATTTTTCTTTTTAGAAACGGAGTAGAACATGGGGATGAAATTTTTTTCTTTTACTAGATTCGATGGGATATAAAATTTTTATAAAAAAAATTGAACCGACTTCTAAAAGTACGCTAAAAAGTGAAAAATAACTATACATTTTTATATGAAATTGAAATTTTTGAAGTCGGTGCCAAACTAATATCTGACAAAATGTAATTCGCATAAACAGTTTCAAAATACTTTATTTGTAATTGCTTTCTTACCATAATTTGTATATATTAGTAGATATTTATTTCATTTAGGAATAATTTGGCGCCGACTTGAAAAATTTCAATTTCATATAAAGATTTATAGTTATTTTTCACTTTTTAGCATACTTTTAGAAGTCGGTTCAATTTTTTTTTTATTGAGATTTTATTTTTTTATTTTTAGTTTTAAATTCATTATGATATCCATAAATTATTTGAACCAAGTACTAATCGAGATTAGTGTACCTCGCAATTACTACAAAGTGACAAAAAGTATCCATTTTATCCAAAGTTGTAAATCACCCTAAAGTAAACCACCAAAAATTCTTTGAGTCTTAGAGTTCTCCAAATACCAGTGAAATTGTGTTAAACAAATATTTAGTCTGTCATAGTAAATCCACTACTTTAAATTTTAAATTAATTTTAGATTGGTAATTAAGGCCCCAAAGCCGTCCTATATTGATATCTAAAGAACTTGAGATGTAAATTTCTTAACTCCATGTGTTTTACACTGCATATTGAGTTTGTATACGCCACAAGAAGCCCGCAATATCAGTTCCTCACATTGTATCTTATCAACCTAATAGCTGTAAAAAATTAACTTCGAATAAGGTAAAATTTTCAACCCACCATATTGGAATTCCAAAAAAATAATTTTAACGTCTTAATCTAATCTAAATCCCTCGAAGCCTCCTAGTACCAATTTTGGATGAAATGCGGAAATTTAAAATTTCTAGACCATCATATTGCATCTGACATATTAGATTTCCTTAAAATAATTTTTTATTCGTTATTTACGTCTTTAAAAACGATTCAGTCCGACCTTTGAACAATATCGAAAACTGTAAAATTTTTAGTTCGCTATATTGTATTCGCCATATTGAATCATGAAAAAACACTTTTAAATCCATAATTTATACCCTCAAGAACACCCTATACTAGTTTTGGAGAAAATCGAAGAAAATAAAATTTTCATAACGCCATATTGAATCCGTCAGGTTCAGTTTTTCAAAAAATATTTTAAATTTGTAATTAATATTAACAAAAATCCCCCAATACTGATTTTAGACAAAATCGAGAGATGTACACTCTTTAATCCGCCATTTTGGATTTTTTATCCGCCATATTAGATACACTATATTTATTTTTTTTTTAAATAATTTCAGATACATAATGTGCGATCCCAAAAACTGCCCCATACCAATTTTGGAGAAAATCGGACAAAATCGATTTTTTCGTCCGCCATATTGGATCTGCCATATTGAATTTTTTAAAAATAATTTTAGATTTCTTACGTGCGACTCCAAAAACTCTCTCTTACCAATTTTGAAAAAAATCGGACAAAATTGATTTTTTGGTCGGTCATACTGGATTCACCTTATTGAATTTTTAAAAAATATTTTGGATTCATTATCTGTGACCCCAAAAACTTCCCCACCCCAATTTTAGAGAAAATTGGACAAAATTAAATTTTTTTGTTCGCCATATTGGACCTGCCATTTTGAATTTTTTGTAAATAATTTCAGATTCGTGGGCTACAACTACGAAAATTCCTCCATACCAATTTTGGAGAATATCGCACAAAGTTAATTTTTTGATCGTCATATTGTTAGCGCCATCTTGGATTTTACTGCACCAATATCGTCCAAAAAAATATGGGATTACCGCAGCAACTTCCTGAACGTAACGTAAAAAATTCCATTCAAATCGGTGCCGCCGTTTCGGAGTAATCGGTGTACATACATAAAAAAAAATATACAGACTCGATGAATTGAGAACCTTCTTCTGTTAGAAGTCAGTTAAAAAGCTGACTTCTTACGTATCTTTAACTATTTTTATTTTGATTTATATGAAAAAACTAACGAAAAAATTCCTTCATTTCTTGGCTTTGAAGTTTGTGGGCCGAAAAACTGTTTGAATGGGAAATATACGGATGGAAAGTAATTTGTCTATTCATATTTCTGTAGCTTGTGGTTAAAATAATTTTAAACCAACTCACATAGTAATAATGTTAGATGGTAGGGAATCCACAATAAGTGAATCTGTTCCTTACTTGCCACTTTTATGGTTTTCCACCATTGCTTTTCAAAGCTCGTCGTAGTTAACATTTTAACTTTACAATTACTTTATTTTTGTAAAAATATATTTTAAAAACATGGTCCAAGATACACAGTGAATTTTGATGTTTTACAAAATAAATAATACAAATTTTATATTCTTGATAAATTACATATATATATATATATATATATATATATATATATATATATATATATGTATATTCTTTTCATGTTATAAAATATAAAGAGTCAGCAACACCGTCTTATCTGTTGAATTTTATACTTTCATAAAAGAAATGGTCTAGCATTTACGAAATATTAATTTCAAATATTCTTATTATATAAAACAAAAATTCCGTACACCTGACTCGAACTATCCAGTGACCGATGACCCCGACCAATCGCTCCTCTCCAATCAATTGCTTCTTCGTTTATTTTTTGTGAACCCGGCCTTAACGGACCCATATCCGGTGGTCATCTGCCAGCAGCCGAATTCTCTCCGAGATCTCTTCACGATAAGAAGCATTCGGTGGTACCACCGAAGAACCGAAGAACCAAAGATGGTTCAAAAGAAGCAGGCGAAGCCGCCAATTAGGGAAAAATGTCCCTGGGTCACAGACAGTTCAAGGTATCTCGAGAATCGGTGACCCGCTGCTTTTAGAAGCCTGAAATTCGGGTTTTTTAAATGTATGCCCAAAAAAGGTCAAAGAGAATGTAAGGTTATTCTGACTGTTGGAATATAAATAAAAAATAAATTATTTCAAATACATAAAAATGCAATAAAACCGTATTAAAGATTTATATGAGTAGATGTTGTTTTGCAACAAAAAATAAGTCAAGCAAAATATCATAAAATTCAAATTAACATAAGGAATGGAATCATAATTTTTAATTAAAGTGAATATAAGTTTCAGTGTTATGGCGTCATTCTGTCTAGATATAGAAGCAATTTTGATTTCCATTGTCTGTTCTTGTTTAATAATTATAATTTTCGACTGCTTATTATCCCGTGTGTGTGTGTGATTTTTAAACCAATAAGAACAATGAAATTTCGAATTATGTCTATTATTTGCCCAACGTTGATTGTCGTCTTAAAGCAAATGCTACATCGTCCATTATGTGAATTTTGACCTTTTTAATGGACTTCAAAAAAGAGGGGAGGTTATTTGTGTATAGTATATACTCTTATGGATAAAATAATCGAATATTTGAAAATAATTTGTTAAAGTGATCTTTACATATTACGTATATAATATCAAAAGAAACCAAACTGTTTCAAATTTTCCCTTTTTTTTATTTGAATATTCAATTCGAACTGGAATAAATGTATCTATTATCTATTTATCTATAAATTTATTTATCTATATATTTATCTATTCATCTTTTATCTATCTATATTCTATTTATTCTAGCTGACCCGACAGACCTTGTCCTGTCTTAACTATGAATATTCAATTCGAACTGGAATAAATGTATCTATTATCTATTTATCTATATATTTATTTATCTATTCATCTTTTATCTATCTATATTCTATTTATTCTAGCTGACCCGACAGACGTTACTTACTTACTTACTTACTCCGTGGCGTTACAACCCCGTGTGGGTTTTAGCCGACTTGACAATATGCCTCCATTCGTTTCTGTCCTTTGCTAGCTCCATCCAGTTCTCTACATACATAGCTTTAAGGTCTCTTGTTATATTATCCCGCCACCGGAGCCGGGGTCGTCCAAGTGGTCTTTTTCCAGTTGGGGTTTCTTCCCACACCAGTCTCACTATTCTTTCGTTAGAGTGTCTTATGAGGTGGCCTATCCACTGGAGTCTTCTAGACTTTATTTCTTTAACTATGTTGGCGTCTGCATATAACTCTTCTAACTCTTTGTTTGTTCTTATTCTATATTGTCCCGTTGCCCCATCCAGTAACGGGCCAAAGATTTTCCTTAGGATTTTTCTCTCCCAAACTCGCAGTCGCTCTTCGTTAGCCTTTGTTATTGTCCAAGTTTCGCTGGCGTACATCACTAGTGGTCTTATAACTGTTTTATATAGATTTATCTTTGTTCGTCTTGTTAGTTGTTTCGATTTTATCAGGTCTCGAAGGGCGTAGCTACATCTGTTCCCAGCTTGGATCCTATTGTTTATTTCTTGTGATCCGTTATTATCTTCAGTTATTGTTGTTCCAAGATACTTAAATTCTCTGATGCGCTCAAAGTTGTAGTCGTCGATGGTGATGTTCTGTCCAATTCTGTCTCTGTTTCGAATATTGCGGCTCGTGTACATATATTTAGTTTTGTTTTCATTTATTTGTAGCCCCATCTTCTCTGCTTCCTTCTCGAACCTGATAAAAGTTTCCTTCATTTTTATTCTTGTATTTTCTATTAGATCTACATCGTCTGCAAATGCCAGCAGTAAGTTTGGTCCTTCTCGATGGAATATGGAAGTCGGTGTATCAATTCTTGCATTTCTGATTATGTGTTCTAAAGCTACGTTGAAGAGTTGTGGTGAGAGTGCATCTCCCTGCTTCAGTCCATTGTTAATCTCAAATGTCTCCGAGTACTGTTGCCGAACTCTTACCCTACATCGTAGTCCTTCCATACTCATCCGTATCAAGTTGACTAGTTTTTTAGGAAAGCCAAGTTCTTGCATCGCTGTCCACAGTCTCATCCGGCATACTCTATCGAAAGCCTGTTTAAAGTCTATGAACATCTGATGAAGCTCTCGATCGAACTCCCAGCATTTTTCGATTATTTGTTTTATAGTGAATATTTGGTCAACAGTAGATCGGCCGGGTCTGAATCCGCATTGATACTCTCCAATGATTTCTTCTGTGTACGATTTGGTTCTTTCTAACAGAATGTTTGCAAGGATTTTGTAGGTAGTATTAAGGAGCGTTATTTCTCGGTAGTTGTTACATTGCTTTTTGTTACCTTTTTTGTGAATTGGTACGATAACACCTTCTTTCCATTCGTCTGGCATTGTTTCTTCCTGCCAAATACCATGAATTAGCTTGTATATAGATCTGTATAGTGCTTCCCCTCCGTGCTTCAGACACTCTGCGGGTATACAATCGCTGCCTGGGGCTTTATTATTTTTAAGTTTTTTTATTGCTTGGGTTACTTCTTCATATGCCGGGCAATGGTCTTCTATTTCAGCTGTATGTACCTCTATATTTGATGTATTCGTGCTAGCTCCACCGTTTAGCAGTTGGCAGAAGTATTCCTTCCAGGTTTTTAAGATTTCCTTGTCATTAGTAATAAGCTCTTCGCTGTCTTTTTCAAGGAAGTTTCCTGTTCTTGCTTGGTACCCTCCTTTTATACTAGAGACTTCTCTAAAGAATTGTCTTGCTTTGTTGTTCTTCCGATTTTCTTCCATTTCTCTAATTATTTGTTCCTGGTAATCCTTCTTTTTCCTTTTCATTAGTTTTCTTGTCTGTGTTCTAGTATATTTGAACCGTTCAATATTTTTGTCTGCTGGATTTTGTAGCATGTCTCTTCTAGCTAGGTTTCTTTCTTCTATGGATTTCCGGCAATCGTCATCGAACCATTTTTTTGTTGATCTCTTTTTGTTACCCAGTATTTCATTAGATACGCTTGTCAAAGTTGATTTTATATTCTTCCAAGTCGAGTCTATGTTGTTACTTTCTTCTGTCTGTTTCAGTTTTATTTATATAGCGTTTTGAAATTTCTCCTCTGTCTCCTTATTCTGCAGACTTTCTGTATTCCATGTGGTTGCAGGCGTATTCTTGTGGGTTTTTTGGGACGCTATTCTTGTTCTCACCTTCGTTCTTACAAGGAAATGATCCGTGTCTCCATCCGCCCCTCTTAGGCTTCTCACGTCTAAGCAGTTACTACCTCTTCTGGCATCTACTAAGACGTGATCGATCTGATTTCTTGTGACACCGTCATTAGAGACCCACATTTCTTTGTGTATTTTCTTATGTTCGAACATTGTAGATTTTATTAGCAGGTTGTGAGATGTTGCAAAGTCTATTAGCCTTGTTCCATTATCATTACTGACCTCATGGAGACTATGGTTACCTATTGTTGGTTTATATGCTGTTTCCTTGCCAACTTTCGCATTAAAATCCCCCAAGATAATATGCATGTCCTGTTTGGGGAGATTATTTGTTAATTCTTCCAGTTTTTCAAAGAAGTTGTCTTTTATTTGCTCTTCCTTTTCCTCTGTCGGTGCATGGGCGGCAATTAGAGAGTAGTTATGCAGCTGCCCTCTTAATCTGATGTAGCAGAGCCTCTCATTAACCGGTTTGAAGGTCATGACTGACCCCACAAGACTCTCCTTGACTATGAAACCAGTGCCGAATTGATGTTCCCGTTCACTTCCACTGAAAAATAGACAGATTTACTAGTTTTCATTGTGCCTTCTCCAGTCCATCTAATCTCTTGTAAGGCAGTTATGTCCATGTTTCTAGATTCAAGTTTTTTGACCACTTGGGTTAGGGCTCCAGGCCGATATAAGCTTAATACGTTCCAGGTTCCTATATTCATTGTCCTTTGTCGTCGCTTTTGTCGTCTTGAAAGATCCGTCCTTGTCCGAGACATGTGTTTCGTTTTCATAATTAATTGCTTTTTACAAGCAGGAATAGTTAGTCCCTCGCCTAACCCTCCTCCTTTCTCATCCTGGACTTGGGACCAGGCAATGACGTTGTCCTGTCTTAACTTTGAATATTCAATTCGAACTGGAATAGATGTATCTATTATCTATTTATCTATATATTTATTTATCTATATATTTATCTATTCATCTTTTATCTATCTATATTCTATTTATTCTAGCCGACTCGACAGACCTTGTCCTGCCTTAACTATGAATATTCAATTCGAACTGGAATAAATGTATCTATTATCTATTTATCTATATATTTATTTATCTAGGTGATTGGCCAGGAAATAATTCTTGTCGAATTTCTGTCCACTACGGATTACACGTGAACGTGATAAACAAATCTGGTGTGCTATAATGACATACATACGACATAGCATCTTGGGCATATTCATACATATGTCGCGGACTTCCGACATATGTTGCTGGGAGAATAGTCATTCTGCCGACATTCTCTGCGTTTCCGTCAGTATTGATGGAATCCCGAAGATGAATGTATTCCTCGGAACGGAGTTTTGCCTGGTTCAACCTGATAAATGTCAATCGCTCAGTTTCAGCTTTGACGTACATATCCACAGCATATTTATGAAATAGACGCCGATATTTTAAGATGTGATTGTCCTCATTTTCCCTAACCATCAGTCTGTATGAATAATAATTTGAACTAATTTTTTTGTTAGTTTCGGCGCCTGTAAATAAATTTTTGTGTTAATAAGATAAAGTAACGTTGTGTATAAGGAAAATTAGTAAAAGAACGTTAGTTACTTACCTGTAACTGGATTTATCATCTTGTTTGAAAAATGATACCCATCTTCACCTTGCCACAATAAGATAGGATATTGTAATGCATCATATGATCGATGTGTTTCGGACACACGCGCACGTCGATGTAAAACAATATCTTGGTATTCTAAATTTTCACCAACGACGACAATAGCGACTTCATCAATTGTTGGCGCATTAAAACGTCTTGCGTGTTGTCCTGCAGGCGTTTTATCGGCCCTGATGAAATTTTGTGGTTATCAGATGGCATGCGGTCTAATGCGGTCTTGAATAATGCAATCAATTCGTTCTGTTAATGGAAAAATGTTTGGAGTTGTTCCACAATTTGCCTTTTCACCGAATTGTTGTGTGCACAATGCTGATCGACTTGTCTTGCTGAATCACCCATAAAATAAATTTGCAAAAATTTGTAGTTACTATCCGGAGGTGGTAATAAGGAACCTGTTCGATGATATATTTGACCCTGAATCTGCAAGAGTAAATAGGTCTAATATAAGTAATTGTATAGCGAAATATTTGTACCGTCATGTGGCTGGCAGAATACGTTGGCATCATTGCTATTCCCCCATTAACCTCTGTAAACACACTCATTTCTTGTTGCTTTTGGCAATTCAGATCTACCAACGTGCTTTACACCGTGTTAATTGAAGGCTACCAACGCATTTTGCACCATCCACATGGTGGCAAAAGTTTATTGTTTCCTATTATACTTAGGTATAAAATTATTTCGGATAACTTTTGTTGCACCAAATAACATCATTTGAAAGCAATTATTGTACTGCTGGATATGAGTCGAAATATGTATAGAATCTGGCCCATTTCCGGAAACCAATGAATGTAGTGGCTCTGGTGGCGATACCAATGGCGTCAATTTGACTTTGCCACTGACGCAACACAATAAAGGGGCTTCATTTTTAAACTTAAATGCCTTGCATTGTGGACACACAATGTTCATTCGTTCAATAGCAACGATTTGCTGTGCACTGTAATCGATTGCCACATTATAATTGAATGCAGCTCGATGGGGATTAAACGTGATATTTCTATGTTGTTGATTTCCATTTCATCGATTCCGTTCAACTTCATTTCGCGCTTCGCATTGCTCGTCAGTTTGACTTGCTCGTATATATATATATATATATATATATATATATATATATATATATATATATATATATATCTTTGACTTGCAGAATTGTGAATTCTGCGACCTATGTTGGTACGTCTAATTGGTGGCATTGCAGACTCTCTTTTCAAAAAAACTCACTGAACAAACTGAAAACTGATAAATGTTCCGATCAAACGGACTATCCACTAAGAAATGAATAAAAAAATTTTTGATCGATAGATACCCGCGATCGATGCTGTTGTTAGAAGGATATACGGCGCGCGAACTGTCAATTGCAGACCAAACTTATACTGTGTGATTTATGTTTATAGTCTCTTTATATATATTTATTCTTACTCTGTTAACCTTATTTGTCTTTACCTCTGTTGCTACTAAATGCCAAAAAATCTAAATTTTTCACAGTAAATCTTTCCCTACAGCTCGAACCGTCTATTTTAATTTAATCTACAGTCCACACAAAGCTCTCCGTCGGCTATATTTTTTTACGGCGCGCGAACTGTCAAACGCAAGAACTGTCATCATACGCTTGAAGTTTAAATAGTCGTCAACTTTTCGTGTAATTTTCCAATTTTATGCGCAATTTTCTTTAATTTTACAATTTTATGCGCAATTTTCTTAAATTTTCATTTCGTAACAACCATCTACAAAGTATTAGAAAACTTTTTAAAAAAATATGAAGGAAATCAGTAAAGTCGTTCTCAAGTTATGGCGTGACCAAAGGAAATAGGGATTCATTTATATATATATATATATATATATATATATATATATATATATATATATATATATATACATATATATATATATATATATATATATATATATACATATATATATATATATATATATATATATATATATATATATATATATATATAATTTATTTTTGTATCTTAAACCTTTTGTTAAATATTTTTTTCTAATATTTTCTTGGGTATAGGTTTTTCATTAGAGAAACAAAGGACAATAATTTTCTTTCTGACGTTTCGCTCTACATAGCGAGCTTCTTCAAAAGAGCTTGGTATATTTATTTTACATCTACAAAAATTACAGAATTTTTTATATAATAAACATATATCACAGTAATTACACTTTTATATTTTTAATTTAATTAAAATTAATAAAAACAAAACAGATTTTAAAATAGTCTTAAAGTTTAAAATTTTAAAATTTAAAACAATACAAACAGGTTAAAATAGTGAAGATTATAAAATAGTACATACCTTGAAAATAGTTTTGTGTGTATGTTTAAAAATAAATTCAATTATGATCTTTGGTATGCAATTTGTATGGATAGATTTATTTTTATAAAAAGCAAAAAATAGGAAAAAAGATTATTATTTATTTTTTAATGACGTTCTTTCACCTGTATGAGTGTATATGAAATCGTTCCAAGCATCATTACATTATTTCTCATATTTATTATAGAGTCGCTTCAAGCATGTTTTATTCAAAAATCAAATTATAGTATATCTGACTTAAATTTTTGACATCTTGCTTGTCATTTACAACATTTTTATCTTTTTTTATGTGTATCATTTCTTTGATGACTAATTTATGATAATTTCTGTCAGTATCTAAAATATGGGTGTTTTTAAAATCAAATTCATGCTTAGGTGTTTGTTCATGCTTATGTAAACATAACATAACGGTATGCTATAAGGCGAACAATTTACTTGGGTCATTTTATACGAAGTTAAAAAGCAAAGTTCCCACCAAAAAAAGATCTAACGTAATATATGCAATTCCATGCCTAAATTGTCCTAAGAAATACATTGGCATGACGACACAATATATTGAAAATAGAGTGAATGGACACAAGTATACTAAAAACGCATCGACATCTTTACATAAGCATGAACAAACATCTAAGCATGAAATTGATTTTAAAAACACCCATATTTTAGATACTGACAGAAATTATCATAAATTAGTCATCAAAGAAATGATACACATAAAAAAAGATAAAAATGTTGTAAATGACAAGCAAGATGTCAAAAATTTAAGTCAGATATACTATAATTTGATTTTTGAATAAAACATGCTTGAAGCGACTCTATAATAAATATGAGAAATAATGTAATGATGCTTGGAACGATTTCATATACATTCATACAGGTGAAAGAACGTCATTAAAAAATAAATAATAATCTTTTTTCCTATTTTTTGCTTTTTATAAAAATAAATCTATCCATACAAATTGCATACCAAAGATCATAATTGAATTTATTTTTAAACATACATACACAACTACTTTCAAGGTATGTACTATTTTATAATCTTCACTATTTTAACCTGTTTGTATTGTTTTAAATTTTAAAATTTTAAACTCTAAGACTATTTTAAAATCTGTTTTGTTTTTATTAATTTTAATTAAATTAAAAATATGAAAGTGTAATTACTGTGATATATGTTTATTATATAAAAAATTCTGTAATTTTTGTAGATGTAAAATAAATATACCAAGCTCTTTTGAAGAAGCTCGCTATGTAGAGCGAAACGTCAGAAAGAAAATTATTGTCCTTTGTTTCTCTAATGAAAAACCTATACCCAAGAAAATATTAGAAATATATATATATATATATATATATATATATATATATATATATATATATATATATATATATATATATATAGATTATATTTTGTAGCATTGCTACTTCATCAGATGTCAAATTGGCAATGATAAAGATGAAGTTAAGAAATAAATAATATCGAAGGTGTTCAGGTAACAATTAAAAAAATAAAGGTTTACAAATTTAAATGGTTGTGCCGTAAAAAGTAAAAATCAGAGCAATTAGTATTATTTAATAAATTTAACAAATCCGGAACTATTAACATCTAATTGGTCATTTAAAATGTTATCTGTATTCTTAAGTCTGTTAAATTCTAACGTTTCCAATATATTCAACTTTTAGTTTTTATTTTTAATATGTAGTGTTTTAAAATTTTCATCAAAGCTGCGTTTTTTAAATCAAGGATGTATTGCGTGTGCTGAATTGTGTTTTGTGTAATTTCTTTTGTGCTTTAATTCTATGTAACTTTTTTGACTTGATCCACAATTTAGCTTATAAACAGCGGCATTTTTGCTCTTTGTTCGGTCTTATCTTTATTATTTTTGATATATTTGCAAAGGTTATTAATCGTTTTGAAAGCAGTATTAATATTTTGTCTTCTTAATATGTTTTTAATTTTATTGGAAATATTGCCCTGCATAACTTATTCTTTGGAATTTTTTTGTTGTTTTATTTTGTTATGAGATAAATTAATGACATGTACTTTTTCTTTTTTTTTCGAGAATTTTTGAGAATACTGTTGATTAGATTTGGGGCATATCCTTTTTTAACTCCTATTTGTTTCATACTATTGAGTTCTATGTTAGAATCTGTGGTGTTCATAGGTATATAAATGATTCTATGGCTAATGCTATGAGTTGCTGCAAGTTTATGAGAGTTAGGGTGTAAGGATTTGTTATGTATTGTTGTATTTGTGTGGGAGGGTTTGTGGAAAATTGAAAATTTATGGTTATTATTCTCTCTAGCAGATTTACAAGTCAAACTGCTTCGCACTTCCTCCAGGGATTATTGATTCAGACCAGGTATACGAAGACACCAAAAGTATGAAGCTCTGTGGAGACCCTTTCCATGTTATCGGGTCCTAGATGGCGTGGTCTTCTGTACTTTTACAAACTTTCGGACGGTTCTCGCGGTTGCAAGGAGAACCGTTTTCTGAATCGGTTTATACAGATGCTCACTAAGGCCCAGTCCTTGATGTTCTGCAGGAGGTTCTTTGGTATCACTCCAGTTGTTGGCAGTATTATGGGAATCGTTTGGACGCTGTTCATTGCCCATTGTCTTCGGATTTAGACCTCCAGATCTCTGTATTTGGCCATCTTCTCGTTGTATTTTGGCCTTAGGTTGTTGTTGTTAGGTACAGCAATGTCGATTAGTGTAGTTCGCCTAGAAATTTTATCCATTAGTATAATGTCTGGTCTATTATGAGCTACTGACTGATCCGTGAGGACCGTTCGGTCCCAATATAACTTGAACTGGTTGTTCTCAAGAATAGGCTCCGGATTGTACTTGTAATAAGGCACTTTTTCTACCTGTAATAGGTTTAACTTTTCTGCTAACTCTTGGTGGAGTATCTTAGCGGATGAGTCGTGTCTTTCCTTATACTCGGTTGCAGCAAACGCTTGACGTCCTCCAGTTATATGCTGAATTATTTCTGATGTTCGACAGCCATATCTACATTGGTCATTTTCTATTGAGGGATCGCTGATGATGAACTTTCGATAGTTTTTCGTCGGAATAACCTTGTCTTGGATCGCTAACAAGAAGCCCTTCGTTTTCCGAAATATCTGTTCTGAAATCGACCAGTAGTTCGACGCTGAGTTGCCGACATTGTCCTGGATGACCTCATTTGGATGCCGTCCATGAAGTGGTTCCTCTAGCCAGGCTTGTAACTTCTCTTGGTCTGTTGGTCTGTTCGGTGGTGAGAAGCAATGTCCTGTTTCCTCAGCTGTAGCGGCGTTGAATCGTCTGCCTCGCATATTGCTCGATGTAGAGTGGAAGAGAAATTAAGTTTATTATTTGTTGATCTAGCTGTTTATCAATATTGTCACGCCCAGTTTTGAGGTGTGACTTGGGACGTAGCATTTAGGAATCTGGTCTTCAGAAATTACACTCAAAATAAACTCTTTACTTCGGATTATATTTATAAAAAAAATAGTTTAATTAAAAATAAGCGACATTAACATTTTGGACTGTACAGCATTATGACTAAATGTTTGACTTACATTAAGCTTATCTTCATCCTGGCACTTTTCACGGGGGGTTGTCACTAGAGTTCTCTATTTGTCGACCTGCTCTGGACTGGGACACGCTTGGGATCTTTTCTTCACTAACCTTCAGGGCAATTTACTAATTCGCGATAGAATGGCCGCTCTGCATCAGATCAACTGACCCTTAAACTGATTGAACCGATTGAACTCGATTCAACCGACTGAACACGATTCAACCGACTGAACCGATTGAACCCTGTCCCAAGCATGTCCGTCCTTTTTATCCTGTTTTGTTTTTTTCATCAATCGCCTTCTTACAACCTCGGTTCGTCAAGACCCGGAAAGCGACCTTGCTGACTTGGTGAATTTGCACGATCGACGGCCAGTAAATAAACATAACATTTCATAATTAAAAGGTTATAAAATTATAAAAGGTGACGCGATTGTTATTGTTTAAATTTAAAATAAAAGATTAGTGAAATTGGTAAATGCCAATTTATGAAATATTATGTTTTTATATTTTTCCCTATATGCCAATATCAAACAATCTTCTTCTACCTTGATGTCTTGGAAGCATTATACGTTCAATAGCACTCCGAGGGTGGTGTTTATGTGCTTTGGTTAACCCATACAAAAACACTATATTTACTATGTCTAACTGTGGATGTCATATATTTGGGATTAAACCTTGTATTAATTGACCCGCTAACACGTTTCATTCCATCAGCATTAAAAATTTTGTAAAATGTTTCATCGCTTAATAGTTTTTTTTCAACTTACCTATCGTTCAATTTAAATAGCGACGTTCAAATGAGTTATTTCTTCCTTAAGCTGGGTAAAACAAATTGTTTTGAAATTGCGGCTTTTAAATTTAATACATATAAAATAAACTCCATAAATTATAAAACTTGTGTCTGATAACAACAATCTAAACTGATATTTTAAAACATAATGTATTTAAATTCGATATTATGTATTTAGTATATAATAATATCGGGATTTGTATATCTTTCGAAATGTTACCTTACTTTTGTTCGATAGTGTATACTATTCTTTTTACTTTATGTATATCTACACATTCTGCACTAAAAGCCTTTAAATTAAATATTACTATTAATTTGTTAACATTATGAAGAATATAGCATTTCCTGCTGATATCTAAGAGCAAACATTAGTTACGGACACCATATGTAATTTGTTTATTTATAAGAAATTATTCATTATTGTTTTCTTACAAACAAAGTCTTTACAAGTAATAAAATTTTTCCATATGTGCTTTTTGATGCATAGGTTTTTTTTTTAAATTTTGACAGCCATAATTACGGTTCTTTACAAATGATCACTTGTGAAGCATCCTTATTAATTGTTTATCAATTGGATATATATATATATATATATATATATATATATATATATACATATATATATATATATATATATATATATATATATATATATATATATAATATTAAATAGAATAAAATATTGGCGAAGCGGACGTGAAAATTTGTCAATCTACATGATTCTCGTGTTAAAAAGTCCGGAGCACTCCAAAATATGGAAAAACTCCGGGTACGACAGATGGCGACAGCGCTGTTTCGTCCTAATATGGGACTCGTCAGGTCACCACATTCGGTACAAACCATCATCTCGCCTTTGCATCCCATAAAGCTGAATTTAAAATCAAAAAACAACAAGACGACAAAGGCGACATCTCGATGGTCCACTTGATACTACAAGAACCACACAGATCAACAAAGTTTGTAAAAAAAACCGTCATATGGTGGCGCGACGGTGAATTAAAACAAGAATATGTAAAATCGAGTATACGAAACGCGCTGCCCAAAGGATAGGGGTCGCATTTTTCGGTACTGGCAAGCAAGCCTACCGCTCATTTTAGCAGCCAAGGCCATGTGTCATACCAAACGATCCCATTATGAGAGCATCGTTTAGCGTGTTTCAAAGCCAAACAAGTAAATAAATAAGTAGATAAGTTTTTGTCCGTGTAATTTAAAATAAAATAGAATAAAATATTGGCGAAGCGGACGTGAAAATTTGTCAATCTACATGATTCTCGTGTTAAAAAGTGCGGAGCACTCCAAAATATGGAAAAACTTCGGGTCCGACAGATGGCGACAGCGCTGTTTCGTCCTAATATGGGACTCGTCAGGTCACCATATTCGGTACAAACCATCATCTCGCCTTTGCATCCCATAAAGCTGAATTTTAAATCAAAAAACAGCAAAAAACCATATGACGGTTCTTTTACAAACTTTGTTAATCTGTGTGGTTCTTGTATTATCAAGTGAACCATCGAGATGTCGCCTTTGTCGTCTTGTTTGCTATATATATATATATATATATATATATATATATATATATATATATATATATATATATGTACTTTTGACAAGATTGTGATATTTTAATAAGTTTATCAACATATGCACTATGCACTTTTCAACGACTACTTAAACGATTTTAAAAATGTGGTTAGTAAATCCAGTATTATTATATTAATTGTAATAAAAAATAGTTGCTTATCGTTTACTTTGTAGTGCAATTTTAGTTTTTACAAAATCTATTGGAAATAATTTCAAAAATAAATAGCCTGGAATTTAAGTCCGTCAAACGTGAAGTTTCGTTGAAAATATAAAACTCTGTCATAAAAAATTTAAATAAAAAATAATTTTATAACACTTGAAGATGCCTTTTAAACTTACCTAAGGTTACTTTCAATACCTAGGATTCTCTAAAAAAAGTTATACTAATAAGACGTTCTATGGAAAGTATTTTAAATATCTATCTGCTACTAACCCGCTTGGTTCATCATAAACATGCATGAAAAATTATTTTTACTGTAATTCCTTTTTTTATATGTATGTAGTATTGTTTATGATTGCACATTTTCATATACAGATATATTCCGAACACGTTTTGCTTTCAATTTGCAGGTTATAAAATTTTATAGCCGAAAATTTTACGATTTGGGGTGACATCCGATGGACAAATAATAAGCTTGAAGTAATTGTGGCTGCCTTGAACTTTTATTTATTTATTTCCTTGAAACTGGTGCTTCTTTTTTGTTTTGATGTTCTGGTTTATCCATAAGAAAGTTAAGAGATTATATTGAAAATAGATTACTATTAGAGACATGAAAAAGATTCGAAAATAACATTATTTATTTGTTATCACAAACGCACCAAATGAGCTCTTACTTTGAAATACTTCAAATTATTAACTTTACTTATGTAACTTAACAATCCAATCAGAATAAAATAACATTTTACTTTGAAGTGCTAATATAACATAATAATAATAATTTCCTTTCACGGTGTGTATAGCAAATACAGCTGCTACGTAATAGATTTGATCGATCTACAAGGAAGTTAATGTGGTCAGTACTACACTTCAACCCTGTTATTACCAGGTTTTACATAGGAACTTATTTGTACGTACCTCCTGCTAAAGGACCAACACAACACACATGACCCAGCTAAGTATAGGCCAATCACCTGCCTACCCACACTGTATAAGGTGATCATCTCCTGCTTGGCCCAACCCAGCTATATACATTGTGAGCAAAATAACATCATTGCAACTCAACAGAAAGGATGCACGAGGGGAGCAATGGGATGCAAGGAACAATTGTTTGTTGACTCTGTCATACGTAACTAAGCCTGTACCAACCGAAGAAACTTCTTAGCTGACTACGTGGATTATAAGAAGGCCTTCGATTCAGTGCCACATGAGTGGCTGAAAACTATATTGAGAATGTATAGGTTCGATAATCATTTTGTTTCATTTTTAGAACGCATCATGTTAACCTGGAGAACTAGGATCCAATTGCAAGTGCCATCCAGCAATATCATCGAAACTAATTTAATTTCAATACGAAGGGGAATATTTCAGGGCAATTCACTTAGCCCATTATGGTTCTGCTTTGCAGTGAACGCCGTTTAAACTCCACCAGATACGGTTATAGTATTAGAAATAACAACGAAGAGATAGTAAGAGTGAATAATTTTCTATACATGGATGATCTTAAACTGATGGCTGCTACTAGAATCCAGCTAGAACAAATGCTTAAAATTTTAGAGGAGTTTTCCGGGGATCTCGAAATGCAATTTGGACTTGACACATCGTTAAAGGTAAGATACAACTAGGAACATTTGAAATGCAGTACGATGAAATTATAGCTCTAATGGAGGCAGACCAAACATACAAATACCTAGGTATGAAACATGCTAAAAGAATTGTCCATCACACTATGAAAGTCGAATTGACAATTGAATTTGTCAGGAGAGTAAGTCGGGTATTACGAACAAACTTAAATAGTAGAAATTTGTTTAAGGTGCTCAACACGTATGCATACTCTACTTTTTTGGAATTGTGAAATGGAGCAGGATGGTCATCCAAAACCTGCAAAGAAAAATAAGAACACTCCTAACAAAAGTACAAAAACATCACCTTCGGAGTATTATTAAACATACAATCCTTTCAAGACACCAAGGAGAAAGAGAATTGGTGGATATTGGTAAGCAGCTCGATCAACAAATAATAAACTTACGTTCGTATTTCCACAGGTTAGCGGACTTTTCGACACTACATTGAGTAATATGCGGGGCAGACAACTCAACGCCGCTACAGCTGAGGGAAGATGATATTCCTTCTCACCACCAAACAGATCAAGAGATATTATAAACCTGGCTACAGAAGCCACTTTATGGACTGTATCCAAATGAGGTTAATCAGGAAAATGTCGACAACTCAGCGTTGAACTACTGGTTGATTTCAGGACAGATGTTTTCGGAAACGGAGGGCTTCTTGTTAGCTATCCAAGACTAGGTTATTTCGACGAATGTGGTCATCATTAGAGATCCCTCAATAGAAAATGACCAATGTAGATATGGCTGTCGAACTTCGGAGACAATTCAGCACATAACTGGAGGATGCCAAGCGTTTGCCGCGACCGAGTATAAGGAAAGACACGACTCAGCCGCTAAGATACTCTACCAAGAGTTAGCAGATAAGTTAAACCTATTGCAGGTAGAAAAGATGTCTTATTACAAATACAATTTGGAACCTCTTATTGAGAACAGCTAGTTCAAGTTATAATGCTACTGAACGGTTCTGATGGACCAGACAGTTGCTCATAATAGACTAGGCATTATACTAACAGATAAAATTTCTAGGCGAACTACACTAATCGACATAGCTTTACCGAACAACAACAAAAACCTAAGGCCAAAATACAACGAAAAGATCGCCAAATACAAAGATCTGTAGGTGCAAATCGGAAGATAATGGGCAATGAACAGCGTCCAAACGATTCCCATAATATTGTTAACAACTGGAGTGATACCAAGAATCTCCTGTAGAACATCAAGGGACTGTGACTTAGTGAACATCTGTATAAACCGATGCAGAAGGCAATTCTCCTTGCAACTGCGAGAACCGTCCGAAAGTTCATGGGAAATACAGCAGACCACGTTACCTAGGACCCGATAACATGGAAAAGGTCCCCACAGAGCTTCATACTTTTAGTATCTTTGTGTACCTGGTATGAGTCAATATTCCCTGGAGGGAGTGCGAAACCGTTTGGCTTGTAAATGTTAAAAGTTTCCTTTCACGGTATGTAAAGCAGATACGGCTTCTACGTAATAGAGCTGATCGATCTACAAGGAAGGTAATGTTGTCAGCACTACACTTCAACCGTCTATTATTACCAGGTTTTACACAGCAACTAATTCGTAAGCTGAATGGACTTTAGGTCTCATTTTTTCCACTGAAAGCTGCTGTTGAAAAGCTGATTGGGTCGTGAGGGGGCTAGAGCCCTAGACCTTCCAATCGGTAAGCATTCCATTTCATTTAAATTTTTTTTATTATTACAATTTTTGTTTTAAATTACCGGTGTTGTACCTGGGAAAAATTGCAAAGTTTGATATTAGGAATTTGCTTGCAAGACCTCGTAAATGACTTCGACTTTGTGTGAATGTTATTTACTTGGAGGCATGAATGAATCTATTATCATGTAGGCTATGTTTTATTATTTATTGGGGGAAAAATTTAATGGAAAACCGTTCGAAACTTATGAGGAACGGTATATTTTGAGATTGATTGAATTTTAAATTACTGGTGTAATTTATCTATCATCTGCATAGATATTCTTTCAGTAAGCTCCCCATCAGCCTGGGAGGCACTTATAAAGGGAATAGGTATTGTCAGACTGTAATATTGTGCTACTGTGCTACCAAGCTTTATTTTTTTGGTATACAATTTAATAAATTATATGTAAAATTTGAGTTTCTTGCATAATTCGTAAGTATCCTCTGTAAATTTGATAAATAATCTCATTAATGAAACAATTGACTAACCACGAAAATTCTTTATTTTCATTTTTTGTCGATCACAGAAAATCCTCAAATACTCCAAAAGGATTTCTATATTATAAGATATTTTATTTTTAGTAAGTTTATAAAATGTATAACATTGTCAGATGTGTAGGAAATGCATCATAACATGGTAATTAATTCATTCGTATTTTGCATCTGTGGGTGCTTCCTGATACGATTGGTACTCTCAATTAAATTTGTTAATTAAGCTATGCGGCTGAGCCTTTCACAGGTCGCTGGTGGTCAGAGACGCGTTGAAAGTGTAACGCCGAGAGGAAGAAAAAGTTAAATTATCTTACTTCCTTTTAGCAAAGCAATAGGATGTTAGCTGCAAGTTAAGACCGTCACTTAATATACTATTTCCTTTTTGATTTTTTTATAAACTTGCTCAGTGATAATACACTAATGTCCAATAATATAAAAGGATAATTTTGGCATATGTTGAATATCTAACAAAAAAAGAAACCAAGCGCGTATCGGACATGCGTTGCGTTAAAATTCGCAGATACTTATGTTGCTATTATTTTTTCGATGTCGATTCACATCTCAATTTAGGTTAAAAAAATTAAAAGAATGTTATTTAATGCCCATTTTGCAAAAACGTTAGGTATTAATATGTATATAACTATATATATATATATATATATATATATATATATATATATATATATATATATATATATATGTATATATATATATATATATATATATATATATATGTATATGTATATATATATATATATATATATATATATATATATATATATATATATATATATATATATATATATGATTCAGTATTAATCCGGGAATACATCCGTTCGTTGGTTTGGTTTCCTGTAGAAATTTGCAGACGTTTCGCCAAAATCCTATTTGGCATCTTCTGTGCTTGGTGGTTGTAGATCAACTGAAAGAAAAGTCAGCGTGCAGCGTGCTTTATACGCGGTCGCAGATAGTAGCGGTTGGTTGGCGTTGGCTCCGCCTCCCTCTCGAGCGTCACCGTTGGTGTCAGTTTAAGCGTGGCACGCGTGTCGGTACCATGGTCCCGCTTGAAGAGAGTTTTCCAAGTAGAGGGCAGATTCAGTGCATCGTCTCTCTTGTTCAGAGTGCCGTTCTTTTCAATTTCGATGGATTCACGAATCAATCTTGCCTTGTAGTGTCCTATATTAGCGATTTGCTGGCCGGTGTCAAAATCAATTTTGTGTCCTGTCTCGTGCTGGTGTCGAAAAAGCGCCGATGTTGTCTGTTTGTTTCTTATACCGAGCTTATGTTCTTCTAGTCTAGCTGATATTCTTCTGTTGGTCTGGCCTATGTATGTTTTGTTGCAGGTGCCACATGAGACTTTATATACGCCTTGATTTTCTAGACTGATTTTGTCTTTTGGATTTCTTAAAGAAGAGCCTATTGTTTTATGTGGTTTGTAGGCTGTAGATATGTTGTGTTTCCGGAGTAATCTGCCGATTCTGTCTGTTGTGCCTTTTATGTAAGGAAGTATAGTGATTTCTCTATCCTCGGCAGGTGGTCTTGTTTCTTGCGTTGGTTTTTGTTGCAATTTTATTGCCTTATGTATTGTTGGTGTCTTGTAGATGTTTTGTTGGAGGGCCCTTTTTATGTGTGACAGTTCCTTTTCTTTTCCTTGGTCATCAGTTAGGCGGAGGGATCTTGATATTAAGGTATTGGCTACGCCCTGTATTTGTGAGGGGTGATGGTGAGAATCAGCATTCAGGTATCTGTCCGTGTGTGTTGGTTTTCGATATACTGTGTGTCGTAGATCTCCATTCATTGTTTTGGTTACGAGGACGTCTAGAAACGGAAGCTGATTATTTTCCTCTAGTTTCAGAGTAAACTGTATCTTTGCGTGTATAGAATTGAGGAACTCATGGAAGCAGTTGAGCTGTTGTTTGCCATGAGGCCATATTACAAATACGTCATCAACGTAGCGACACCAAAGTTTGGGTTTGAGGTGGAATTTATCAAGAGCTTTCGTTTCGAAATAGGTCATGAAAAGATTTGCCACGGCTGGAGATAGTGAAGAGCCCATGGCAGCGCCGTCTCTCTGTCTGTATATCTGACCATCAAACAGAAAATATGCGTTTTTAAGACAGTGTCTGGTGAGATCCATGATATGAGTTGGGAAGTCTTCTTTTTGAGCGATCTGATCCAGTGCTTCATCCATCGGTATGCTCGGATAAAGGGATTTTACGTCGAAACTTGCAATGATGTCGTCCTTGTCAATTCTTATGGAGTGTAGAATAGTTAAGAAGTGCTCCGAGTTTTTGACGTAAGAGGTGGCATTCTCAACACGTGGTTGCATGAAGGCAGCAAGGTATTTTTCCAGTTTTTGAGTGGCAGAGTTGTAAGCGCTAACGATGGGTCTTAGAGGGACATTTGGCTTGTGGATCTTCGGAAGTCCGCATAGTCTTGGGCACCTGCTGGATTTTTCAAGTGGTATCAGTTTCTGTTTGACATCAGGTTCTATGGGTGACTCCATGATTTTGGTCTTTGTTGTTTTCTCTAGATATGTAGTGGGATCCCTTGACACAGGTTTGTAAGCAGGGTCTTGCAAGATATCATTCATTTTTGCAGTATAGTCTTCGGTATCCATGACTACAGTTGCATTGCCTTTATCTGCTGGTAATATTATGATGTGTTCATTTTTGTTCAGGTCTTTTAAGGCTGTAAATTCGGCTCTACTCAGGTTCTGTTTCGGAGGATTCGATGTTCTAAGGATTCTTGATACATCCTGCCGTATTTGCTCAGCCTCGTGGTTGTCTTTAGAAGAAAGAGTAGACTCGATTTGTGTTTTGTTCTCTTGTCTGTGGTGGTGTTTCATGATGTTATCAAATTTCTTTACATGCGTTTCTGTTTTTGTGGCTTTTGTAGTTTCTGTCCACCAATAGCAAAGAGTTTCTAAACAGTTCCATAGGACGGGATGCATTAGGTTACTAAGAAACTACAAAAGCCACAAAAACAGAAACGCATATAAAGAAATTTGATAACATCATGAAACACCACCACAGACAAGAGAACAAACAAGCGACAACTAACAACAACAGAACAGTGTACAACATATCCAAACACCAACTGAGTGAAACAGAAAAAACAGTTTTAAGTAAAGGTTTCAACTACGCAATAGCTCCGAAAAAGATTCTTACGGAGGAAATAATCGCACAAATCGAGTCTACTCTTTCTTCTAAAGACAACCACGAGGCTGAGCAAATACGGCAGGATGTATCAAGAATCCTTAGAACATCGAATCCTCCGAAACAGAACCTGAGTAGAGCCGAATTTACAGCCTTAAAAGACCTGAACAAAAATGAACACATCATAATATTACCAGCAGATAAAGGCAATGCAACTGTAGTCATGGATACCGAAGACTATACTGCAAAAATGAATGATATCTTGCAAGACCCTGCTTACAAACCTGTGTCAAGGGATCCCACTACATATCTAGAGAAAACAACAAAGACCAAAATCATGGAGTCACCCATAGAACCTGATGTCAAACAGAAACTGATACCACTTGAAAAATCCAGCAGGTGCCCAAGACTATACGGACTTCCGAAGATCCACAAGCCAAATGTCCCTCTAAGACCCATCGTTAGCGCTTACAACTCTGCCACTCAAAAACTGGAAAAATACCTTGCTGCCTTCATGCAACCACGTGTTGAGAATGCCACCTCTTACGTCAAAAACTCGGAGCACTTCTTAACTATTCTACACTCCATAAGAATTGACAAGGACGACATCATTGCAAGTTTCGACGTAAAATCCCTTTATCCGAGCATACCGATGGATGAAGCACTGGATCAGATCGCTCAAAAAGAAGACTTCCCAACTCATATCATGGATCTCACCAGACACTGTCTTAAAAACGCATATTTTCTGTTTGATGGTCAGATATACAGACAGAGAGACGGCGCTGCCATGGGCTCTTCACTATCTCCAGCCGTGGCAAATCTTTTCATGACCTATTTCGAAACGAAAGCTCTTGATAAATTCCACCTCAAACCCAAACTTTGGTGTCGCTACGTTGATGACGTATTTGTAATATGGCCTCATGGCAAACAACAGCTCAACTGCTTCCATGAGTTCCTCAATTCTATACACGCAAAGATACAGTTTACTCTGGAACTAGAGGAAAATAATCAGCTTCCGTTTCTAGACGTCCTCGTAACCAAAACAATGAATGGAGATCTACGACACACAGTATATCGAAAACCAACACACACGGACAGATACCTGAATGCTGATTCTCACCATCACCCCTCACAAATACAGGGCGTAGCCAATACCCTAATATCAAGATCCCTCCGCCTAACTGATGACCAAGGAAAAGAAAAGGAACTGTCACACATAAAAAGGGCCCTCCAACAAAACAGCTACAAGACACCAACAATAAATAAGGCAATAAAATTGCAACAAAAACCAGCGCAAGAAACAAGACCACCTGCCGAGGATAGACAAATCACTATACTTCCTTACATAAAAGGCACAACAGACAGAATCGGCAGATTACTCCGGAAACACAACATATCTACAGCCTACAAACCACATAAAACAATAGGCTCTTCTTTAAGAAATCCAAAAGACAAAATCAGTCTAGAAAATCAAGGCGTATATAAAGTCTCATGTGGCACCTGCAACAAAACATACATAGGCCAGACCAACAGAAGAATATCAGCTAGACTAGAAGAACATAAGCTCGGTATAAGAAACAAACAGACAACATCGGCGCTTTTTCGACACCAGCACGAGACAGGACACAAAATTGATTTTGACACCGGCCAGCAAATCGCTAATATAGGACACTACAAGGCAAGATTGATTCGTGAATCCATCGAAATTGAAAAGAACGGCACTCTGAACAAGAGAGACGATGCACTGAATCTGCCCTCTACTTGGAAAACTCTCTTCAAGCGGGACCATGGTACCGACACGCGTGCCACGCTTAAACTGACACCAACGGTGACGCTCGAGAGGGAGGCGGAGCCAACGCCAACCAACCGCTACTATCTGCGACCGCGTATAAAGCACGCTGCACGCTGACTTTTCTTTCAGTTGATCTACAACCACCAAGCAGAGAAGATGCCAAATGGGATTTTGGCGAAACGTCTGCAAATTTCTACAGGAAACCAAACCAACGAACGGATGTATTCCCGGATTAATACTGAATCACATGTTCCCATCCGTGAAACACTACGCAACAACATATATATATATATATATATATATATATATATATATATATGTTGTTGCGTAGTGTATATATATATATATATATATATATATATATATATATATACATATATATATATATATATATATATATATATATATATATATATATATATATATATATATATATATATATATATATAATTTATTTTTGTATCTTAAACCTTTGTTTATATTTTTCTGGAATTCTTTCTTGGTTATAGGTTTTTTATTTGAAAATCAAAAAACGACAATTTTTCTGACGTTTCGCTCTAACATAGTGAGCTTCTTCAAAGTTATTTTATATTCATGTCGAATCTACAAAATTACAAATTTTCTTTTCAATAAAACATGTATCACAGAAATTGTCTTACAGAACTATTACATTTATATTTCTAAGTTTATTAAAATTAATAAAACATATTTTACAACAGTTTAAAACTAAAATAAAATAATACAGGGGAAAATATTGAAAACTATAAAAGAGTACATACCTTGAAAGTAGCTTTGTTCGAATGTTAAAAATAAATTCAATTATTACAACTTAGTATGCAATTTATATGGATAGATTGCTTTTTATAACAGCAAAAAATAGGAAAAAAGATTATTATTTTTTTTTAAATAACGTTTTTTGATTTGCATGAGTTTATACCAAAACGCGCCAAGCATCATTACATTATTTCTAATATTTATTATGGAGTCGCTCCAAGTATGTCATATTAAAATATCAAATTATAATATATTTGGCTTAGGTTTTTGACATCTTATTCGTCATTTACAGCATTTTTATCTTTTTTTTATGTGTATCATTTCTTTGATGACTAATTTATGATAATTGCTGTCAGTATCTAAAATGTGGGTGTTTTTAAAATCGAATTCATTCTTAGTTGTTTGCTCATGTTTATGTAAGGATGTCGATGCGCTTTTAGTATATTTGTGTTCATTAATTCTATTTTCAATATATTGTGTCGTCATGCCAATGTATTTATTAGGACAGTTTAGGCATGGAATTGCATATATTACGTTAGATCTTTTTTTTGTAGGAACTTTGCTTTTTAATTTCGTATAAAGTAATCCTAGTAAATTGTTCGCCCTGTGGCATACCGTTATGTTATGCTTACCTAAAATATATTTTATTTTTTCTGATAGTTGGTTTATATGCGGTAATGCAATGAAGGTGTTTTGTGTTGTGGTATTGTTAATTTTATTTTTTTTGGTTGTGTTATAATGTAAAAAGGTTCTTTGTTTAATTATTTTTTTTAAAAGGTGTTTGGGAAAATGGTTCATTATTAGGGTTTCCTCTACTTTTTTTAGCACTTCTGGGCGAAATTCGGGTGAAGATAATTTTACAGCTCTAGAACTAACCTGACTAAACCGATTATGACAATATTTTTCTGTTTATTTGGATGTTGAGAGTTAAAATTTAAATAACGCCTGACAAAGTATCTTTTGTGTACCATTTTGTATGAAGACTGTTATCCGTCTTCCTTCTGTGTATAGTTAAGTCTAAAAAATTTATTTTCTGTTCCATTTCAATTTCAGATGTAAATTTTAGTTTTGGGTGGAAATCATTAAATAACTGTCATAAGCTATCTATTTTGTTATCGGGCACAGCAGCCAAACAGTCGTCCACATAGCGTTTAAAAAATATTATATTAAAATCCAATTTTTTCAATACTTCTTCTTCTACATATTCCATAACTATTTGTGCTATTGTTGAGGAAATTGGTGAACCCATAGCACAACCGTCTAATTGTTGTTACAGACTATCTTTGAACTGGAAATAATTATTGTTTATTGTGAGTTTTACAGATTCTATAAATTCATTGAGTGTTAATGTTGTGTGTTCTTTTAAATCGTCCCTTTTTTTCTAAAACTTTGGGAATGATGTCATTGGGTATATTTGTATATAAAGAATTTACATCTAGTGAAACTAATTTATAATTTGCTGGTATTTGTATTGTATCAATGAATTATTTAAATGCGAAAGAGTCCCTCACATAGTGATTATATTTTCCTGTGATATTTGTTAGGCACTTTGATAAGTATTTGAACAGATTATAAAATAAGGATTGTATGCTTGAAAAAATTGGTCTAAGAGGTGTATTTGGTTTGTGTAATTTTGGTAACCCATAAATTTTTGGTGCTATAGCGTTATGTATTGTTAATTTTTTACTTTCATCCTCAGTTATATGTTGATTTGTTAATAGTTTTTTAATAAGTGTATTCTTAGTTTGGAACAATTTTGTAGGGCCAACGAAACGTGAAAAAAAAACCTTTTATTGTTAGTCAAGCTTTCGAGTATCTATTATGCTCTTCATCGGGACAACCTACAAGTAAAACGTTAATTAATATTAAATTACACTAATTATATTTTAGAGTAAACTCCCCAATGTGAATTTAAAGTAAAAACAGGAAAATATATTACTTAATAGAAAATTGAAAAATAATAGTTAATAATTATAAGTTACATTTTTGCTTAACAAAATGGAAGTGATCGATATTTGCCAAGTTGAGAGATTTAGTTGTTTACATTTATATCTTTTTTGTATTTATTCATTTTATGCACATGTCGACATGAGTGTCCTAAGCCAATGAACGAGTGTGACAAAGATAAACTTATAAAAATGGTAGGAAAATAAAAAAGAGGAGATGAAAATTAAAATATGGGTAGTATGTCTAATAAAGCTAGATCTATTGTATATTATATGGGTGAGAGTGAGAAATGAGTAATGAGTAAAGAAAAGGTGCCGGACATGCATGTCTTCATCGTACTTACAGGGTAGTGTGAGAGTATGTATAATAACCTTAATAATTAATATTAATAATTTAAGCATTTAATGTTTTTCTTATCTTTCGACTTAATATAATTATTATTTATCAGGAACGGGAGAATCCATCAATAATAGATATTTTTCTTTTTGTAATTTCAAAATATACTGGTAAATAAAGCCCATACTCTGAGTATCTGTTTTTTTGTTCATATTAAATTTGTTTTGAGGTCTTTAATATGAACAAAAAAATAGATACTCAAAATTTGAGCTCTATTTACCATTATATTTTGAAATTACAAAAAGAAAAATATCTGTCATTGATGGATTCTCCCGCCCCTGATGAATAATATTTATATTAAGTCGAAAGATAAGATAAACATTAACAGCTGAATTCACTAACATGATTTAAATTTAAAACCATTCTAAATTGACAGCAGAGGGCTTAAACTGATAAGAACAACAGTAAGTCAAACAGGTCTTAAACCCTAAAGATATTAGCATAAATAAATCATTTTGTGTTATTATTGAACAGGCAAAAATGAAAAACTTTATTTATTTTCGGGATACAACTTTTTCTTTTACATATTTCAAGGTTCTATCGCAAGATTTTTTTTCTTAATATCCCTATATAAGCGTTTATTTGTTGACATATGTAATATAAATTATGACAATAGCATAAGTAAAACAAAACTGGCCGACCATAAAATTGAAATTTTAAGGTAACTAGGACGGGTTTAACTCTTAAATCTTCTTAGTGAATCTGGCAATAAATGCTTAGATTATTAATATTAATTAATAAGGTTATTACACATATTTTCACATTACCCTGTAAGTACGATGAAGACACGCATGTCGGCCACCTATTCTTAACTCGTTACTCCTTTCTCACTCTCACCCACATAACATACAATAGATTTATCTTTATTAGACATACTACCCTATTTTAACTTTCATCTCGTCTAACTAAATTCCTCAACTTGTCAAATATCGATCATTTCCATTTTGTTAGCCATAAATGTAACGTATAATTATATTTTTCCCTGTTTTTAGTTTAAATTCACATTGGTAAGTTTACTCTAAAATATAATTAATGTAATTTAATATTAATTAATGTATTACTTGTAGATTGTCCTGATGAAGATCCTCATAATTTTTAAATCCGGCCCTGCCCACATCTCAAACGCTTCCAATCGTTTAAGCATGACGTCAGTGAGTGTCCATGCCGTAAAGAAGCACCGAGAACACGGATCTCATCGGATCATTCTTATTCGTAGGCTAATATTTACATTGTGGCTACAGAAAGTTCTCTTCATTCGTACAAAAGCTGCCCACGCTCGTTGTTTTCTAATTGTAATTTCAACGGATCTCTAATCATCTTTCGCTTTTTAAATATAAGCGTTGTCTGTCTTCATTTTTGCCTTTAATTAAGTGCGATCATATGTTTGGATGATTTAATCTATTGAATTGCATGAGACATTACTAAAAAACTTTTGGACCAGCCAAAGTACTGAGCAACTTGTAGAGTTAATATTTTTTGATGGCAACCTTCATGGGTCTTTGTATCTGGATTTTCTTCAGGAAGACCTAACTTCAGCTCTGGATTTCTTAATTCCTAATTAGGTTGAGCCTAACAAACAATCCGACGATGGGATATGGTTTTTACAAGAAGAGGCACCCAAAGGTTGAACTGAAATAAAAAGTGTGATTTAATAACCTACAAGATCTCCAAATCTTAATCCATTAGATTTTTTTATATGATCATCCTAAGACAAAAGTATTTGTAACAGAGTCGGCTAATATTGCCAATTGTAAAGAATATTTTTTAAAAAATCAAAATTTCAGTAAGAAATAAAGAAATCTATCTGCAGTATTGAAATTACGAATATAACAATTATTTAAATAAGGCAGATAGATTTCTTTATTTCTTACTAAAATTTTGATTTTTTTTTTAAATTTTTCACTACTCCTGTGATTCATAGATGTCGTTCGACTGGCGATATTTTTCAGTCCGACATCGAGGTCGGTAGATGGCAGGTGCAATATCCTGCCAACGTACCTTGAAATTTATATTTCTTATATCACTTGTTTCCTGCTAATGTTTCTCTCGGTCCGATACAGCTCCACTGACGAGATCATGAGGTGATCGAAACGCGTATGGAGAGAGTACCAGAGCGATATTTGCAGGACAGGGTGAGTCAACGATTGGATGAAGTAAGTTTGTGCCTTTTCGGTGAAATTTACAAAGAAACTATATTTATTGTTTGATACAGTTTATATTTACGCAAATTTTAAAAATATTTAGGACTCTACAGGGTGAGCCAAAAAACTAGGACAGCATAAAGTTGTATTTTTTTAAATAGAACACCCTATATACGAATCGTATATTCGATTTAGCTTATAATTTTAAATCTTTTTTATTAAAGGTTTACTATAACAAAACTTTATAGTTTCTGAGATAATTAAGTTTAAAGAAAAAAAGTCACATTTTCAAGCATCAATTCAATCCTAAATAACGTTTTCAATTTTGTGACAAATATATTCAAATTTGGAGTTTAGCAAGGCCAAGGACAAGTTAACATAATTTTTACCTAATATTTGCAATAAAAGCTACAGAGTGTTGAACACATCGGCTCAAATTTGAACAAGTTTAAATGAATAAATATCTTTTTTTTTTAAATGGTACACCCTGTATATTTTCATGTTATTTAATAGAGTAATAAAAACCCTAAAAGTTTTGTTCAACATATCCTATACCTATTTATAATAGTTTTTGAGATATTTCAGTTTTTCTTATTTTCCATACTTTTTTACAGAAATAGTCTTCATTATCATAGTAGCCATGGCAAAAACAATGTAAAAGAACATTTTTCTGTGTGTCAAATTTATAACCGCAATCACTTCTTTTGGTTTTTATGTAGTGTAGCTTGGTTTTTTTTGCATTCATCTTATATTGTAAAATGAATTTTCCAAAGAATGAGTTAATAGATATGATTTATACAATAGGAGAGGCTCAAAAAAATTGTCTTCTTGCTCAAAGAATTTACAACATGAAAATATACAGGGTGTACCATTTAAAAAAAAGATATTTATTCATTTAAACTTGTTCAAATTTGAGCAGATGTGTTCAACACCCTGTAGCTTTTATTGCAAATATTAGATAAAAATTATGTTAACTTGTCCTTGGCCTTGCTAAATTCCAAATTTGAATATATTTGTCTCAAAATTGAAAACGTTATTTAGGATTGAATTGATGCTTGAAAATGTGACTTTTTTTCTTTAAACTTAATTATCTCAGAAACTATAAAGTTTTGTTATAGTAAACCCTTAATGAAAAAGATTTAAAATTATAAGCTAAATCGAAAATACGATTCGTATATAGGGTGTTCTATTTAAAAAAATACAACTTTATGCTGTCCTAGTTTTTTGGCTCACCCTGTAGAGTCCTAAATATTTTTAAAATCTGCGTAAAAATAAACTGTATCAAACAAAAAATATAGTTTCTTTGTTAATTTCACCGAAAAGGCACAAACCTACTTCATCCAATCGTTGACTCACCCTGTATATATATTTTTCATATTCTCTGCCTGAAAGGAGAATTTGCATATATAACAAAATATTTAAATACGGTACAAAGATTTCTTTACATCTTACTGAAATTTTGATATTTTAAAAATTTCACATTACTCTAATGGTTCATAGATGTCGTTCGACTGGCGATATTTATCAGTCTGACATCGAGGTCGGTAGGTGGCAGGTTGCAATATCCTACCGACATACCTTGAAATTTATATTTCATATATCAGTTATTTCCTGCGAAGTTTGCTGTCGATCCGATACAGTTCCACTGACGAGATCATAAGGTGATCTAAAGGCGTATGGAGAGAGGACCAGAGCGGTGTTTGTAGGAAATAAACTGTTTGTATAATAGTCTTTCATTTTCTCTGCCTGAAAGGAGAATTACATATATAACAACTACGTAAAGAATGTACTAGACTTGAGGTAAGAGAAATTACACTGCCTTGGGAGTGTATTTTAACCCCCTCATTATTAATATTGAGTCCCAAAAATGGGCAGATAATTTGTTATAATCAAAAAAATTGTTAATATTTAAAAAAATATTTTTTTTTTGTAAAATAAAAAATATTTTCATGACGCTCGACCGATTCTAAATAAAATTGTTTGTTGTGTTCTTTCTGTCTATTTTTGAGTTAAAAAACTTTAAACATTGGAAAATTGATTAATTTTTCAACGTCGCATTAGAACTTTGAAATACAATAAAAAATACAATTACATAAAAAACTATATTTATTATAAAGCATTAACAGTGATATTTAATTTTTAAAATTATTAAACTTTATCATAAAAAAGTTTATACAGTTTTGTCGTAAATGTGATCTTTAAAAAATCAGGTAGTTCAAAAATAATTTTTAATCATATGCCCATGATTCTATCTGATGAAGGTCTACGAGGTTTTCTCGCAAATATAAAATTTGTTAGTATGTATCACAACTATTACATCCCCTTATTGATAATTGCGTTGATATTGATTCTTGACTAAGCTTAAGTTTTTTACATTCCCCAATGTTATCTTTACTTAAATCACTGTTTTCTTCTTTTAGATTTCTATTTTTAACTTTTAAACTATCTAAGGTTTTCTTAAGTGTATTTTTATAGCACTCGTTGACCACGTGTCAATCGCATTCAATAATCACATCTTATATTAAATTAATGTTTATTTAAAGTTTTTTAAATCACTGTTTTCTTCTTTTAGATTTCTATTTTTAACTTTTAAACTATCTAAGGTTTTCTTAAGTGTATTTTTATAGCACTCGTTGATCATGTGTCAATCGCATTCAATAATCACATCTTATATTAAATTAATGTTTATTTAAAGTTTTTTAAATCACTGTTTTCTTCTTTTAGATTTCTATTTTTAACTTTTAAACTATCTAAGGTTTTCTTAAGTGTATTTTTATAGCACTCGTTGACCACGTGTCAATCGCATTCAATAATCACATCTTATATTAAATTAATGTTTATTTAAAGTTTTTTAAATCACTGTTTTCTTCTTTTAGATTTCTATTTTTAACTTTTAAACTATCTAAGGTTTTCTTAAGTGTATTTTTATAGCACTCGTTGAACATGTGTCAATCGCATTCAATAATTACATCTGATATTAAATTAATGTTTATTTAAAGTTTTTTAAATCACTGTTTTCTTCTTTTAGATTTCTATTTTTAACTTTTAAACTATCTAAGGTTTTCTTAAGTGTATTTTTATAGCACTCGTTGACCACGTGTCAATCGCATTCAATAATTACATCTGATATTAAATTAATGTTTATTTAAAGTTTTTTAAATCACTGTTTTCTTCTTTTAGATTTCTATTTTTAACTTTTAAACTATCTAAGGTTTTCTTAAGTGTATTTTTATAGCACTCGTTGACCATGTGTCAATCGCATTCAATAATCACATCTTATATTAAATTAATGTTTATTTAAAGTTTTTTAAATCACTGTTTTCTTCTTTTAGATTTCTATTTTTAACTTTTAAACTATCTAAGGTTTTCTTAAGTGTATTTTTATAGCACTCGTTGACCATGTGTCAATCGCATTCAATAATCACATCTTATATTAAATTAATGTTTATTTAAAGTTTTTTGAAACTAAATAAAATATTTGGAATTTATAATTATATGCATAAAGTTTGTTATAAAGTAATTTTACCTCCTTTGACTATTTCATTCAAGCGACAAAACGAAATATTCCGATACAAATCGAGAACGTTGTATATTCGATACCTTCTTTGGTAAGTATTCGTTAAATTTATACCTTCCTTAATTTTATTCTTATAAAATAAAAATAAAGAAAAAAAACCCACCATAGTGAATATATATGAAATGCCAGGTTTTGTTCAGCAGATACAGTCATTAACATTTAATAGTAAGATTACATAATACGAAAAGAAATGTTTCGAAAGGCAAAATTTATCTAATTAATTAAGAAACGAATTTTTTTAGCGAGTAGACGTCGTTGAAATACCATTTTAAATTCGAGAATGAATTCGAAATTTGACAGTTAACGCTATAAGCCCGATCAAGAGGCAAGGTTTACCCTGCCCAAGAGTAGGTAATCGTTCTGGGAAAGGAGGTAACAGTTCTTGATAAGTATTATGTTATTAAGCGGAAAAGCAATGAAAATTGGAAATTATTACTTAAAGTGCATAACAATTAAAGCGAAATGCAATTTAAATATCAAGAAAGGCGACCTCCACACCCAGTTGGACAAGTGTGATAGTAACATTCACAACAGTAGCTAAAAAGTATCCGACTGAGAAAATTGAACAGTGGGGGACCGATTTCCATTGATTTCTAGTTATAATAAGTAATTGTATATTACGCTGAGTTCGTTGTTTATGTGAACACTTTCTAGGAAGACTCTTTTATGGAAATTATTTTCTTTTGCTAGGATTTTCGGTCTCTCAAAGTTCATTATATAACCCTAATTTAGTATATGCTCCTCAAGAGCACAAGAAAACACTTTTCTGTTACAATCACTTTCATGAGAACTTATTCTACCTGAAAGATTTCTAGAAGTTTGGCCTATATAAACTTGGTCACAATTTAGGCATGGGACCTTATAAGTAACGTTCCAGTTTTCTCTCACTGATATAGGTGTTTTTGTTATTTGGCCGCAAATCTGGGAGTTAAATTTTCAATATCGGGAAGCGACATATAGATAGATTATTGAACAGCGTTGTTGTCTTCATTCGTTGTTGAATTGTTTGTGTATGTATCAGAGAGGGTTGGCTTACCAATTTAAAAATAATCTCTGGTATTTCATATTGAATACTATATAAGAATTTATTGATCATCGAAAGCGTGTATGAATTTTGTAAGCAAATTCTTATATAGCACTGTTCAGTTTTTTCAGTCGGATATTTTTAGCCACTGTTTTGAATGTTACTATCACACTTGTCCAACTGGGTATGGTGGTCGCCTTTCTTGATATCTAAATTTCATTTTGTTTTGATTGTTATTACCGCTTTGAGTCATAATTTTCATTTTTTATTGCTTTTTCGTTTAATAACATAATACTTTTCAAGAACTGTTGCCTCCGTTCCCAGAACTAGTACCTGTTCTTGGGCTGTGTAACCTTTACCTATTAAAACGTGCTTTTAGCGTCAACTGTCAAGTATCGAATTCATTCTTGAATTTAAAATAACGTTTCAACGACGCCCACGTGCTAAAAAAATTAGTTTCTTTATTAATTAGATAAATTTTGCCTCTCAAAACATTTCTTTTCATATTAGGTGATCTTAGTGTTATGTGCTAATGACTGTATCTGTTGAACAAAACCTGGTATTTCATATATACTAATTTTGGTAGGTCTTTTTTTTATTTTATAAGAATAGAATTAAAGAAGGTTATTTTCATTTTTGTAGGAGTCCTTGATGAAGGGAATAAAATTACTCCAGAGGTAGACTAACACAAATAGTTTTTTTTTCTAGCCAACCATCCTTCTGACTGTCACACTATAGCCCCACAAAAGTGCCTTAAACCTTTCAGTTTAGTTAG
The DNA here is from genome assembly GCA_034092305.1 of Diaprepes abbreviatus. Lineage (NCBI taxonomy): Eukaryota > Metazoa > Arthropoda > Insecta > Coleoptera > Curculionidae > Diaprepes > Diaprepes abbreviatus. The sequence goes on from JASJET010000128.1 coordinate 2,922,690, forward strand.
CTTTTTCTTATATATATATATATATATATATATATATATATATATATATATATATCTATATATATATATATATATATATATATATATATATATATATAAACAAAAATAAAATAAAATCTTGGCTTAGAGGATGTGAAATGTGTCAATCTGCATTAATCTCGGGTTAAAAAGTGCGGAGCATTCCAAAGTATGGAAAGACTCCGGGTCCGACAGATGGCGACAGCGCTGTTTCGTCCTAATATGGGACTCGTCAGGCCACCACAGTCGGTATAAACCATCATCTCGCCTCTGCATCCTATAAAGCTGAATTTAAAATTAAAAACAGCAAACAGGACGACAAAGGCGACATCTCGATGGTTCACTCGATATCACAAGAACACCACAGATTGACAAAATTTGTAAAAACCGCCATGTGGTGGCGTGACGGTGAATTAAAACAGAATTATATTGGCAATGAAAGCCACGTGTCGCACCAAACGATCCTCCTATGAGAGCTGTTTTTAATTTTAATTAATTCAGCTTTATAGGATGCAGAGGCGAGATGATGATTTGTACCGACTGCGGTGGCCTGGCGAGTCCCATATTAGGACGAAACAGCGCTGTCGCCATCTGTCGGACCCGGAGTCTTTCCATACTTTGGAATGCTCCGCACTTTTTAACAAAAAAATAATACAGATTAACACATTTCACGACCGCTAAGCCAAGATTTTATTTTATTTTTGTTTTTATATTTCACGGAAAATAACTTATTTATATGTATATATATATATATATATATATATATATATATATATATATATATATATATATATATATATATATATATATATATATATATATAAATGGGTTTAAAGTATTAAGGCAATGATCAGTGAAAGCTATAATGGATTTTGTGCATTAGGTGCGCCTTTGCAAGTAGACTCTAATTTCCCTTCATACACGGCGGCGCGTACGTGATAACTGATAAAACGCTACGTGTTTGTAGTGTTTAAAAGTAATAAAAACATTATATCTCCATTTCATCAATTGCTGGACGCAGAATTTGAAAATATTTATTTAATCAAATGCTGTTCATGTTCAAAAGTAGCAAAAAATGTAATTTTTCAAATGTTTAACGATTTTTTACTCAAAAACTATGTCTGAGATGGAAACATCACAATAGACACTTTTTGCTTAAAATCAGCCAAAGCGTACGAAAATATATTTTATTTTACCAATATTTTTAATTATTAACAATTTATTTGTTTATAATAAACGACCTCACTATTTTTTGGGAATCCACTCTCGATATTCGTATCAGGAGGTCAAAATACATATAAAAAACTTTGGTGGAGTCATGTTTCTTCATAGGCAACAAAAACTCACTGGGTTACCCAACTACATCAAAAATTGTAGTAATTTAAGAGATTAATTTTATATACGCTTGGGGTTTTGCTAAGTAAAAAAATTGGACATATCCAATATTGTCGAAAAAATAATCATAATGAATCTAGTTGCTGTTTGTTCAGGGCTATCACATTAAATATCACAAAATTAAAATGTGCATGGAATTTCTTTGTTAAGGGGTTGATTATGATTCACAAAGACAAGAATTTTACCAAAATAAAAAATTTGCTGGTTTAACAATAACATGAAAGATTAAGATCCAAAAAATAAATAGTATAATCTACTAAAATAATTTAGATTTATACATAGGGTACATTACGTTCTTGCCTTATTTATATGACGCCTCTGGTTTTGACCTCTCAGCGAGCAATTAAAACGAAATAAATGTGCTACTAATTACACGAACGAAGCTGCCAGAAAAGGACAGAAGTAAATTGAACCTTTGCTGTCACTGTTAAAAAGACATGGTAAAGTGAACTCGATGCTTTTAATAAAAGAGAATGCCTCAAGAAAAAAAAGTGGTATCGGAGCGGATTAACAGTAGCTTATTGGTAGAGTTGGGAGTGGAGGTAGACAGGTTCAAAGAAGAAAAGGTTGTGTCTTGTATAAATGAAACAGGAACGGTTTTAAAATATTCTAGAGAATATAGAAAAAACATGAATTTTTGTCAGTGCGATAAATATATTTTATGAATTAAGATTGGTCTAATAGCAACACTTTAAAGATAAAATATAAAACAAATTGCAAATGTTTGATGTGGTCGCTTAGATTTTCCTTTAAACTAAGGAATTGCGATTATTTTATATATAAAAAGTGATAACTGTAAAGAATTTGAATAAGTACGTTTAGTAAAGTTCTTTAAAAAAAACATGTGAGACATGCCTTACGTTATATTTTCGTAACAATTATTTTTTCTGTTCTATTTTATCTTATTGTTAAATTAAAAATATTATTATATAAACGATTATTTTATTATTTTCTTTTATCGGAGATTAAATTTCGAAGAGTTCCTTGTGTCTTATAAACTTCACTTTTAACAATACCTTGATAATATTTAATAAGTAATGTTACGTCAAATTTTTCAGATTTATAAAATACTTTCATTTCACGTTTGTTTATAACTTAATTGAAAGTATATGGCTTCATACAAAATGGAGACAAAATGACGAAATTCCAAGCTATAGATGGACCTTAAAACATTATTACAATTTCTTCTTGCTATGGAATCTTAAAAACACAGATTTTATACTCTATTTTACACAAACATATTCTCATTTTGCATACATTCTAAATACAACCATTAAGCTATACCTTTTTTTGTTTGTTGTTTACAATGTCGGATTTAAAGGTAAAAACAGGAATCAGTATTGCATATTACATTTTACCAAAATAAATAAAGTTGAAGTGGTGCTAAGTGATGTTAATTTGATATATTCATGTTCTACAATGGTTAATGGTTAATACAAGCAAATATAAAAATATGTCGCGTTGTTGCTTTTTAGTAAACTGATAAACAGTTAATTTTAAATCCCTCCCATCTTTTTTAATTCGCAAGTTTTCCTACATATAAGGTTTCCCTCAGCGATTATAAAAAACCAAAAGTAAGTCCTGAAGTCCTAGAAATTATGATATTTAATGCACGAAGAAAGATAATTGATGTTATATACGTCCCAATCGATGAAAAAAGATGAAGAAGAAATCTTTATTGATGTAGAATTAATTTAACAAGTTATCGCTATTTTCCTTTTGGCGATTAAAGGATAAAAATATACAGTTTATTTCCTGCAAATACAACTCTGGTCTTCAATCCATACGTGTTTCGACCATCTAATCATCTTATTAGAATAGCTGTAAAAAACCAAGAGTAACATTCATAGAAAACAACTGTTTATATAAAATATAAATTTCGAGACATGTTGGTAGGATATTAAACCTGCAGATATTTTAACTATGTTTAAGAGCGGACGGGTTGATGTCAATTCTGCATAATATGTACAATCCCTGCTTAATATGCGACATAGTGAATAAAATACAATATCGTGTTGTAGTAAGTATATTGTACACATTTTATTAATAGCACCTCAATTGGGCAATATTTTTAAGCTGAGATTCAACGACTAGATCGCATTAATATATTTGTGAACTAGCAACTAATCACGTTGCAACTTGTTAATGACGCTACTGTCTGTATTTTCATTCACGCCCTCTGTTGGGTCTTTTATTCGAAATAGACAGGTTGTTAAGAATAGCAAAATGTGTAAATCCGAAAAAGATTATTTTTTACTATTGTTTTGTGTGTTGTTTGTCAAGAAAATAAAAAAGATAAAACTTTGATGAGTACTGACTAAGGTAGACGTCGAATATGCGACTCTGAAGATTTGTATCGGGACGTTATGTTTTATAGCTTGGATGTAACAACCAAAAAAGCTACACTTATTTTATAACAAACATTATGCATATAATTCTAGACTTCAAATATTTAATTTGGTATCAAGCAACTTTAAATAAACATTAGTTCAATATAAGATGCGATTATTGAATGCGATTGATGCAATTTTTAGATTTGTTCAAGTACGGCACGAACAAGGGTACTATAAAAAATATACGCATATAGAAATTCTAGATAATTCAAAAGTTAAAAATACGAATCTAAAAAAAAAGGAATGTAACGCAGGTAATTTTAGCGAAGAATCAATATCAAAGCGAGTATCAATCAGGTGCTCTAATAGTTATGTGTATGATACATATTAACAAATGTACTATTTGCGAGAAAACATCTTACAAAGAACATTCTTAAAATAAGGGATCATGAGCACATGCAGAAAAATTATATAAAGCTTCTCGATTATTGAAAGATCACATTTACAACAAAACTGAGCTCATTTTGCACTAGAAAGTTTATTAACTTTGAATATCAAGTATCATGCTCAATGCTTTATATCGTGTGAAGGACAATATATGGAAAGTATTAAAATTTAAAAAAATGAACCAGTCCACCAACGAATGCAAAAATAGTAAAAATAACTGAAGTTCCTTATGGTATTGTATTGCTTATTTTATCTTTAGATGCTTATAAATAATTTATATATATATATATATATATATATATATATATATATATATATATATATAAATATATCATCATCATTTTCAGCTATTATCTACCATTTCTAAATTATGGTGCAGCCTCCCTTATTAAGTTGTTATTATGATGTTCCTTTATAGTTATTTATTATTATTATTTTTCTTGTTTTGTTGTTATTACTATTACGTGTTCTTATAATCATTACTCATTTGTGCCCAACTCTTTCTATCGATGGTTAATCGGAACCAAGTTGTTCCTGCCACTTTCCTGATGTCATAGTCCCATCTAATGTTAGGGCGTCTCTGTGGCCTCTTCGCGTTTCTGGGATACCACATAGTTGTTCTTGTGGTCCATCTGTTGTTAGTTCTTCTTGCTACATGACCTGCCCATTGCCATTTAAGGGATTTTATTTTTTGGACGACATCTGTCACCTGGGTCATTCGTCGTATCCAATCTATTCGTTTGCGATCCCTTTTTGTTATCCCTAGCATACATATTTCTATGGATCTTTGAGCTACTTGGAGTTTCGTAATTATTTCGCTCTTCAATGTCCAAGTTTCGCAACCATATGTCATGATCGGTAATATGCATTGATCAAACGCTCTTTTCTTAAGGTAAAGTGGCATTCTGGATTTGAAGATGATGGAGTTTCGTCCGAATGCTGACCACGCCAGTTTGATTCTTCTGTTAATTTCTGGAAGTAGTGAACCCGACTTGTGTATAAGTTGACCCAGGTATACATATTCATCTACTACTTCCAGCGTGGTTTCGTTTATCCTTATTTCAATGTCTCTTATTAGATCGTTGCACATTACTTTTGTTTTTGCTAGGTTCATCTTTAAGCCAACTCTGTTACTGGCAATGTTCAGATCATTAATTTGTTCCTGCAGTTCTTCAGGATTTTTAGCAATCAGAACGATGTCATCAGCGAATCTTAAGTGGTTTAGATATTCACCGTCTATACATAGACCTTTATTTTCCCAGTCTATTTTACGGAAGATACTTTCTAGAGTTGCTGTAAATAGCTTGGAGGATATTGCGTCACCTTGTCGGACTCCTTTCTGAGTTGGAAATTCTGGGGTATCTTTGTATACATTTACTCTAGCTGTGGCCTCTCTATATATGTTGGCTAGCATTTCTACGTAAGGCTTATCCACTCCCTGGTCGACTAGAGCTTCTATAACTGCTCTTGGGTATATTGAGTCGAATGCCTTTTCAAAGTCTACGAAAGCTAATGTCAGTGGCAGATCATATTCTTTTGTTCGACTCATAATTTCTCGTAGTGTTTGAATATGATCCATTGTGCTGAAGCCACTTCTAAAGCCTGCTTGTTCTCGAGGTTGAGCAACATCAAGTGTGTTCTGTATTCTGTTGTTAATTATTTTTGTGAATATTTTGTATATTACTGGTAGCAAGCTAATTGGTATGTAATTTTTAAGGTCCTCTTTGCTACCTTTCTTGTGGATTAGGATTATATTAGCGCTATTCCACTGTCTCGGAATGCGTCTTGCTTTTAGGCAGTTTGTGTATATGTTGGCTAAGATTTTCCAAGTTGAGTTTCCGGCGTATTTTATGAGTTCAGATGTGACACCGTCATTCCCAGCTGCCTTGCCGTTCTTCATGCTCCTAAGAGCTGCTTCTACTTCCTCCACAAGAACTTCTGGAACATCTTGTGCTGTAGTTGTCTCTTCCTCTACTTCCTGATGTGCCGGTATTTTGTATAAGTCCTCATAGAATTTGGTTATGATTTTTATTATTTTATCCCTGTTTGTTATTCTTTCATTTCCGTTCACCAGTGCTATTACTTGTTTCTTACCGATGGTTAATGCGCTTTTTGTCTTCTTATAGCTCTTATGATTTTCGATTGCATCTTCCACAAGCCTCTCGTTATAGGATTTTATATCTTCTGCAATCTTCTTTCTTATCGTTTTGCACATCTCCCTGTATTCTATTCGGTTTATGTTCGAGCTGATTTTCATTTGTCTTCGTTGTTTCAGAAGAGCTCTCGTTTCATCGGAGAGTTTTCTATTGTGGTTACGTGGTTGTGGTCCTCCAATTTCCTTGGCGCAGTTTAGGATCGTTTCCATCAAGTGTGAGCCATCTGTTGCGTCTTGTAGTTTTTCATTAATTAGGTCTTGATATTGTTCTGAGTTGTTTCGTAAGTTAGCGATATTTATTCCAGATGTTGGTTTTCGTATTAATTTTATTCTTTCTAATCTTGTATTGAGAACTACTCGAGTAGTTCTCAATATATATATATATATATATATATATATATATATATATATATATATATATATATATATATATATATATATGATATCGCAGATTTTCACGGATGGTAGAATGAATAATTTGGTTATTCCGGGTTTCAATCCGTTCGTTCAAAAAATCGTTTTCACGTTTCGCCAAAATCTCACTTGGCATTTTCAAGTGCGGTTCGTCTCGTTACTCGCTGAGAACTGATCAGTTAACATTAAGTGTTACATAGGATCAGAATGTGATAGCTGCAAGGTATATTGAAAGACATAACAAAGGTACGTTGAACGACGTCTTCAAGATTATTCCGTGTAGATGATAGACTAATATATTATTTTTGAAATTGTTGCTATTGACTTAGTTTAGATTAATTAAACCCTGATTAAATGTGAGTACAATATCACTGTCAATTTTACTTCAAATCTGTACCAACTGGTTCAAAAATATAAGAATAGTAAACAAGGAGAAATAAATTTAGTTCGGCCCTGTCCAGCATTACTACAAGCCAAGAATGAACCATTGGTACCATCCCACCTCGACTGACCCATGGCATGGTACCGTGTCCCCCTCCATCGAAATCAGAGCACTCTGCGACCCGAGAGTCCTTGGCCGGCACCTATCGCACCTCGTGCACCTGCCACCTTTGATAAGTCGCTCAGTGTGATCACGGTAGGCCGTGGAAAAACAGTCGATGATCGGTTTGTGCGAAAGGGAGATAGATATATATGTGTATACAGCGCGAACGAACCGGAAGAGATCGGCGCGTGATGACGATCGTTTGTTTTGACTTTTAAGGGTTGGAAAGTAGTAATTAAGTTGCCCGCGATTTTTCGGAAATTGAAACTGTTTTTATTGTGATGATTTGCTTCTTTTGGATTGAGACTTTTGTGTTATGTTGATTTCATTTTGTAGGTATGTTTTTTTTGTTTTTCTAATATTTATCATAGAGGGTGTTAAACTATTCTGCTATACTTATTAAAAATTTTCTTTAAAAATAACGTATAGCCCTATCTCAGCTATTTATCATTATGGATGATCAACTACTGCTGAAGGCTATACAAGTTATAAAACTGAAAATATTTTAATACATTTTTATTCAAAAGAAAAATAAAAATCTATTTTTCAGTTACAAATTATACATCTATATAACTTAAACACTTTTTCAAAGGAAAGAGTTTTGTTTTTATAGAATCCCGAGCCAAAATTGGAAAAACGGATCATTTATGGAATCATCTTGGTATCTGCCTGTCTATTTATTATAGTTTTTTTTTTCAAAAATCAAAGACACGATAACCCTAAGGTATAAAAATTAAACCACAAATTTGAAAATATTTGTTTCTCTAATATATCATAAATTTTATTATTAAACTAATCACATTAATAAGTAAATTAAAATTTGGTACAAAGTACTAATCACGTAAGTTCTTTTTATTAAAAGTCATTTATTTTTGTTACGAATTGTTGGTTTTATAGAAGTGTTTCTATCTTTACTGCCTGTTAGTGGCTATAAGGGGTTGCCAGACATTCGCAATTACAAATGCTTTGGACAGATTTTTTGCAAGTAAATTTAAACTTATATCACACTTTATTTGTCAAAAATTCATAGCCATCATTTTAAATAAGAATTAATACAAAAGTAGGCTATTTTACAATCAATAGTGTTAATTATTTACAGATACGTAATGGTCAATATTCAAGTTCAGTGTACCTCAGTGTTTTTTTAATTTAGTAATTTCTTAGATCTAACTATCCATCGCTTGGCGCAATGTTAAAGTTGCTAATGATATTAACAAAGTGCTAAACGTTATTGTAATAAACTTACTACAAAATATTTGGCATTATAATTCAGTAATAATTTTTTAAACTAAATCGAATTCAAAAAATTGCACTAAAAAGTCAAAAATTGATTAGCGAGATTTAAAATACAACTTCTCAAAAGTAGTGATATTCCTTCAAAAATATTAATGCAAAATAGGGATCAATTTTTAATAGCAGGCATACTTATTTTATTTATATTCTTGAGGAATGAATTGACTTTAATAAGTATTTCTTTCAACAAAAGTTGACCCTTTTTTTTTTCATACATATTTTTGGACGAATTGTATTGTTATTAGACTTATGTAACTGATTAAGTTTTAAATCGATTAGATTCTTACGTATCTCGTAAAAAGAAATTCAAATATATGAATTTAGGTGTGGAATGGTAGGATATAAAATTGAATGCTACTGGAAACCAAAGAACTAAATAAGCTGTAATGTGATTTTAAAAAAGCGAATTAGTTTATGTAATTCCATTTATTTACTTTTATCTATCTTATCTCCACGCGATTTATACTAAAATAGTGTGTTTATAACTATTTCATAACTATTATTAATATAATGAGTAATATAATCGACCATTGTCCTTAGCTTATTCTCATTATCTCACCTCATAGATAACAGCAAACTATTTTTATGTTTTACAAAAACAATAAAAATTATTGGCATATTTAAAATAGTTGCAGACTCGTATATTAAAACGTTCGGTGTTTATTAATCAAAATATTTTAAAAGTCAGTTAATTCATTTACACAGAACCACAGAATCAATATTATAAATTATTAAAAAAAAAATTAAACAACGTCAAAAAACTGTGGCAACGAGGATAAAATAAACTAACAACTGCTCAATTTAACATGTGCTTATTTTTATTTCTTTTCATGTCTTTTCATGTATAACTTTTGATCGGAATGAAATATTTTGAAGACAATTTACCTCCAGGGTAATTTCATATAAATATTTCTAAAATACGGTTGTTGCGAGAGGTTTAAAAATTGACCAAAGAACAATGCCAAAATAGTCGTTTCTTTACCCCTCAGAAGAATGGATAAAATCTATCTTAATTTATTTTTAGATTACCATAGAATAGATACTAATATTTTTTTGCTGGAAATTCTGGGGAAAAAATTTTACACGTAAGTGTAAACGCTAAAAATCGTGCTTCAAATAGAACTAAGAATGTCAAGGTTTCAAATAATTTGAAAATTTTCAGATCAGCGAACCATATCGATCATGTTCCTATGTATTTTTGAAGGCTGATTGTAAATCTGAGATCAAAAAAGTCATGCATCCCAAAATAATTATCAAGACGCACTTCGAATAGGGTGAAAATGAGACTAGGCTTCTCGAATAGTAGTTTGATTTTAACGAATCGAATTATATTAATTTTAAGGTACATTACAAGTAAATTAAGAGTAAAGACTAGCGTCTCTTCAATAGATTAGAAATACACTCTCTCAGGCGGTGAAAACTAGCCTTGTATTTTAACCAAACTGATCAAAAACAACAATGAGTGCTAAAGAAACTGAAAATGTCTTAGTTTTGAGAAGTGGCAAGACACTGTAGAAGGTTTGTGATGATACACGAAAACTACCTCATAAAGTTGTCAGAAACTACCTCTAAATTCAAATTATTTAGTAGAAACAGAGAAAAAACATTAAATCTAACAGGATTACTATTTTTACGCTAAAATTACACAAATTAGTGCACTACTATGACCTGTTACACCAATATAACTTAATTACTTCCCCAGAGTGGATGATAACTATTCCCTGCAATACTCAATTGAAAAAAGCTGCAGTGCCTGCTGAGAAAGCTAGAAACAACTCAATTTTGCGAAGATAAGAAGAAACTACGGTACGTTTGAAGTTGAATTTAAAAACTAATCCCATAAGGTTACTAGAAAGCATGCCTAAATTTGAATTATGTAGAGAAGAAATAGGGAAAAATCATTGAACTTAATAGTATTTCCATTTTGATGAATGTTAAGATTGGCAAAAATAATGCATTTACTGTGACTCGGAGGTGTAATGAAATTGTTTTTTTTTTCCAGTAGTAAGTCGTAATTTTTATACAGAAAGAAATACGAACAGTCGATGGGCTTAATGTATTTTGAAATTTTTGTAATGATACTTCAAGATTTTGTATGAGTTAAATTAATAACTCAAAAACTAGTCTTGTAACAACAAAACGCCAACGATGAAGCTATGTTTAATGATTGCAAATAATTGTGTTTCATTTTAATATTGTGAGCGATCTAAATAATTCTAGATCAGGCCGATTTTTCACAAAACAGTTTATAAAATAAACATTTTTTTCTTTTTAGCTAGTTAATTGATAATAGATCATGTATGTATATTCTCTAGTGTGTTCCTCAAATCTGGAACTATAGCTATTGAATTTCTACTATGAGCAATTTTATGCTAAGCTACTTTATAACTTTTAAAATACATTAAGTCCATCGGCTGTTCAAATTGCTTTATGTAGAATTATTTACGGTAATTATTTCTGGATACAAATTTCGACTCGACCCAGAGTAGTGCATTATTTTGACCAATCTTAGCATCGATCAAAATGAAAGGATAGTTAGGCTCAATGATTTTTCCCTGTTTTTCTTAAGTCGCGTATAAACCAATGGTACAAACGGCGCAAAACGTTTGGGAACGTTGCAGAATACGTCAATTTGGACGGTAGCGCGCTCAATTCTACGCACCCATGCTCTGTTTTGTGCACGATTTGTGTGTTTCCGAGCAGTGTTGATACATCAAAAGAAATTGCTTGTTTGTGCCCATTAGTTTGGACGCCTTCGCTCAATTCGTTGAGTTTTGAAGCGCGCAAATTACTAGGTTATTATTTGTGCATGCATTAACAAGGAATAATCAATCAATGGAATCACAATGATATTATAAAATTAGATGAACAAATCTGTACCGTCTATATAAAAATAATTTAATAAATTGGAGGCTCTATAGCGGGATCTACTTTTAAAGATTGTTGTCTTCCAGTAACGATAATTTTTCTTCTTTTTCTTTGATTTTAAAGCATTACATAATACAATAAATGCGGCATATGCAATTTGCAGTTTTTCGTCTCTCATTTTTCAATTGTTGTTAGTCTCGCGTGCGTACGGGAACGTTGACGAACACTGATAAATAGAAAACCGCGATGAGCGTAATGTTTTTTGCAAAACATTCCCGAATGTTTCTCGCTGTTTGTTGCATTGATCGGTACACGGCTTTACATTTCTCGAATTTAGGGGTGGTTTCTCGCAAGGGTAGTTTTTAAAAACTTCAAACCCACTTTAGTTTCTTCTTACATTCGTAAAGTTCAGTCGTTTTGAACTTTTTCAGCAGCCACTCCAGCTTTTTTTGAATTACGTGTTGCAGAAGATAGTTATCACCTTATTTGGGGAAGCAATCGTGTAATATTGGTGTAACAGGAGTACATACCTCCAGGACATCGTAATCCATTAATTTGTCCAATTTTATCATTCATAAAAATTGTAATCCTGTTAGATTTAATGTTTTTCTTTGTTTTTAGGCCTGGTCTTCACAACCCTGTTGTGTAATTTTCGAGTATTACCACAAACTAGTTTCTTGCAACTTCTCAAATCTGAGACTTTTCCAGCTTTTTTAGCAGTCACTGTTTTTGATCAATTTAGTAAAATATAAGATTAGTTTTAATTCCTTAAGGTGATTTCAAATCGATTGAATATATGCAAGTCTATATTTTTAATTTATGCCTTATGCATCTTAAAATTTATATAATTAGTCTCATTTTCACTCTATTCAGAGGATGTTTTTGGCACTAAAAAATTATTTTGGGGATGCACGATTTTTTTAATTCCGATCCGTATTTAACGTCTAAAAATATATAAAGAAGATAAAATGGATATAGTTCACTGGTCTAAAAATTTTCAAGTTATTTGAAACCTTAACATTTCAAAAAGTCTCCTTGAAGACCGGTTTTGGCATCTACACTTGCGCGTAAAAGTTTTTCTCCAGGATTTCTTAGCAAGAAATCTGTATTTTTTCTCTCTATGATGAATAAACTGGGACAGGTTTTATCCATTATTTGGGAGGGTAAAAAGTCGGTGATTTTCACATGGTCCTTTGTTTATTGGACGGTAGTAAATTCGGCGAAAAAATAAACCTTTTACCTGTGTTTCTTAAAGGATATGTCATCACAACATGTAAATTCGGCACAGAGCCTTCTTGAAGTACCGTAAACGATTTTCAAATTTTATTTTTAATAACCCATGAATTGCGGACCAAAGACGAAAGGGCCATCTGAAATCTACCTGCCCGATAACCTACCTACCTGATACTAATAATTATTTTATTACCTAATCTACTTGAAGGAATATTTAAATATAATATAATACAATTATTGGAAAAATATATATAACCCATGAATTGCGCACCAAAGACGAACGAAACCAGAACTAACCTGAACTACTCCATATATTATATGTAATATTTTAGGTTAGTTGTTTAATAAACCGATTTTAAATTATTTTCTGTAAAAATTCACAATTTTCTTGTTTAAAATAAAAAATATATTACCCTTAGTTTAGTTATGTTTTAAAAAAAGGGGTCTTGGTTTGGTCCGCAATTTGATTACCCAATTATAAAAATCAAGGTAGTTAGTCCGTAATTTGAGTCCCTGGAGTGTTGCTTCTTTACAATAATTTATTTTCGCGCCGAATTTACCTGTAGGATTAAAATGACCCAAAAATCCGTGCGCCGAGTTTATATGTTCTTATTAAACTTCTCGCCGAATTTACCGCCGCTGTGCTTAGGACTATTCTTTTAAGTCATTATCACTTTCAGTTCTATCACTAGAAGTAATCATGATCACTTTGACCTAATGACTGGTAAATGTATATTCAAAAGAACATGGTTATCAGTTTCACTTTTTTCACTTTGATCATTTGATAATTTCTCTAAAGAATACAGCTTTTATTAATAAATTTTTTAACCATTTTATTTGCTTATAACTTTTCATAGGAATAAGATATTTGGATAAAATTTTTACTATGTTTTAAGGAGTTGTTCACAGTGAATTTATAAAAATAATTCCGAGGTAAATCACATAAAAACAGGCTAATAACTAATACAGTTCAGTCGTATATAAATTTTAACATCAGTGATATATTTTGACGTAATTTTAACACATTCTAAGGGATTTTCCGAAGTAGTCCCAGTAGCGAACTTTTTAATCGATAACAGTAAGTTTAACACATTCTAAGGGATTTTCCGAGGTAGTCCCAGTAGCGAAATTTTTAATCGATAACAGTAAGTTGTTTTGCGCACCTTTCAATATATTACAGAGGGTACTTCCAAGTGAATATTCTGAAAATATTTCTATGCTAAGTTTGTGTAGGGAAGCTAAAAACTGAAAGAAATAAACAAAAAATCAGTTGACGAGCGAATATTTTTGCACATAACTTTACAGAGGAATTAGATGTTTTCATTCGTTTTTCTAGAAGTGAAAATCGAAAGTAAAATTATTGGTTAACAAACGTCATTTCTTTCTTTTTCAGTTGTATGTTTTATCAATGAAATGTATTTTCAATTTCACTCTCTTTTAAATGTTTTTTATACATTTGTCTAACATTATGATTAGGATTACATACTTTAAAGGCTCATTTAAATTTATTTTATTTTATTTATTTACATTGCCCTGCAGGACTAGAGTCCCTCTTGCTAGGTAGGAAAAAGAACAGAGTTACATAATTCCTAAAGTTATATATATATATATATATATATATATATATATATATATATATATATATATATATATATAATACAGACAGTACAATAAGTATAACATAGCCCTTAACAACAGAATAATTGCAGTAAAATATATCAAATTTGTCTTAGAGGCGATCATAAAAGGAACAGATCGAGTTTAATGGGGAGAATTGTAATACATTAGTTCTCGATTTCGGAAAATAGAAAAATACTGGAGATCTAGTTATCCCTGGAACGTGAAAATGAACTCTCGCGAGCAAATCAGCTGCCAAAATCTTGTTATTAACCAGTTCGTACAAAAAAAGTGCACGAGCCCCGTTACTGCGCTTCCCCAAAGTTGTGAAATTAAATCTTGTCAATAGCCTTTAAGAATCTTAAGAGACGATACTGATTTTTTTCTAATTATCATAGTGTACATGGTAACACGGATGCCAGATAACTGAGGCATATTCCAATCTGCTTCATACAAGAGAATAATATAACGTGCTTATGACCTGGAGTGACTGAAATTCATGACTAGATCTCACTAGAAAGCCGAGCGTTCGATAAGATTTCATTATTAATATGACAGTGAGTCTGCAATCAAACATGACTCCCAGGTCCTTAATGCAGTTAACTCGCCTTAAAAAAGCACCGTTGATCCCATAATCATGTAGCAGAGGCATTCTACTTCTTGAGAATGACATTATATTGCAATTGTCTATGTTCAGAGGCAGTTTTTTTTAAACACCAAACATTTAATTTCATGAGATCCAGTTCACGGCTCAAGCAATTATAAAAATTAATTTTTTTTGAAATACTAAATCAAATGCAAAAAAGCTTACTAAAAAGTAAAATATAAATTAGAAACTGCTATTAATTTAATAATCGTCGATTTATCTTTTTATTAGTACATTTTTGAAGTCAGCGCCAAACTTAAAATTAGTAGAAAATACTTGCAAACTGCACAAGTCTATCTTTCACTATGGCAAGAAGAAAGCGATTACAGATTCAGAGCTATATAAACAACACAATAATGATATTTTTAAACAATCAAAATTTCAGTAAGAAATAAAGAAATCTTTCTGCCGTATTTAAATAGTTTGTTATATATGTAACTCTCCTTTCAGGCAGAGAATATGAAAAATATATGTACAAACAGTTTATTTCCTGCAAATATCGCTCTGGTCCTCTCTCCATACGCGTTTCGATCACCTCATGATCTCGTCAGTGGACCTGTATCGGACCGAGAGCAACATTAGCAGGAAATAACTGATATATGAACCATAAATTTCAAGGTATGTCGGCAGGATATTACACCTGCCATCTACCAACTTCGATGTCAGACTGAAAAATATCGCCAGACGAACGACATCTATGAATCAACGGAGTAACGTGAAATTTTTTAAAAATCAAAATTTCGGTAAGGAATAAAGAAATCTTTCTGCCGTATTTAAATAGTTTGTTTGTTATATATGTAACTCTCCTTTCAGGCAAAGAATGTGAAAAATATATTTACAAACAGTTTATTTCCTGCAAATATCGCTCTGGTCCTCTCTCCATACGTTACTCCGTTGATTCATAGATGTCGTTCGACTGGCGATATTTTTGAGTCTGACATCGATGTTGGTAGACGGCAGGTGTAATATCCTGCCGACATACCTTGAAATGTATGGTCCATATATCAGTTATTTCCTGCTAATGTTGCTCTCGGTCCGATACAGCTCCACTGACGAGATCATGAGGTGATCGAAACACGTATGAAGACAGAGGACCAGAGCGATATTTGCAGGAAATAAACTGTTTGTACATATATTTTTCATATTCTCTGCCTGAAAGGAGAATTACATATATAACAAACAATAATGGTATATAAAATTGAAATCGATTAAGAATACCAATTCATCTAGAATTAATTTCAAATAATCACGACGTTGTCTTCAAAAGTCAATAAGCAATCTACAGTTTCTAATTTACTTTTTACTTTATTTTTTTTTTAGTAATAATTTTAAACTGGTTAACTAAAGTTTTGAGTAGTAGTTTATTTAGCACCTATACCTTATTATTTGTCTACTCTATTAGTATGGTTTCGGTGTTTTTACCTGATGCTAAAGGTTAATGGAGATGCGTGACTCTCATGTTAAAGGTTAATTATTTTCGGTGTAACTAATTTATTTTTAACTGGAATTGAAGGACCAAATTATCCTGTTTTTATACATATTTTAAGTTATATTATTTTGAACAGTTACGTAAGCCTAAATACCAAAAAACAGCATCTTTAACATTTTTTTTTCATTTACGTAGATTCCTGTATGTGTCATTATTTCTACGCTCTCCTGAAGTTATTGTTTAATCTATAAATTTGAAAATGGAACAAAAATTGAAGCAGTATTCCTAGATGATTTTTTAAATGTTTGTTCAAGATAACTTTTCCCCATCAGATTCGACTTTGATAATCGTCAGCAATTAATAACAAATATGTGATTTTTAAACAATCAAAATTTCAATAAGAAATAAAGAAATGTTTCTGTCGTATTTAAATAGTTTGTTTCAGGCAGAGAATATGAAAAACATATGTACAAACAGTTTATTTCCTGCAAATATCGCTCTGGTCCTCTCTCCATACGCGTTTCGATCACCTTATGATGTCGTCAGTGGAGCTATATCGGACCGAGAGCAACATTAGCAGGAAATAACTGATATATGAACCATAAATTTCAAGGTATGTCGGCAGGATATTACACCTGCCGTCTACCAACTTCGATGTCAAACTGAAAAATATCGCCAGTCGAACGACATCTATGAATCAACGGAGTAACGTGAAATTTTTAAACAATCAAAATTTCAGTAAGAAATTAAATTTTTTAATTTTTAAATACGGCAGAAAGATTTTTTATTTCTTACTGAAATTTTGATTGTTTAAAAATTTCATGTTACTTCGTTGATTCATAGATGTCGTTCGACTGGCGATATTTTTCAGTCTGACATCGAAGTTGGTAGACGGCAGGTGTAATAGCCTGTCGACATACCTTGAAATTTATAGTTCATATATCAGTTATTTCCTGCTAATGTTGCTCTCGGTCCGATACAGCTCCACTGACGACATCATGAGGTGATCGAAACGCGTATGAAGAGAGGACCAGAGCAATATTTGCAGGAAATAAATTGTTTGTACATATATTTTTCATATTCTCTGCCTGAAAGGAGAATTACATATATAACAAACCAACAAATATGTGATTTCATAATACGACGACTGAATATTTTGGTTTTACTCAGTAAACAATGAAGTAGTTTTAAACAGTTTTTAAAAAAGGAGTGGAGGTTCTTGATTCGATAAGGGTATATATTTTATTAATGCCTTTTTATAAATAAAAAGTGAAATAATTTATTATGGTTTTCAAAATGTTATTAAATTTTATTACAAGAAGATTAAAATTGAGAAAAAACTGTTAGTTGATAAATTTTTATCTTAGTTAAGGCAGTTCACCCGTGAAACGGTTTTTCTTAGGAATGTGATCGAATTTGAATATATAGTTTACAAAAGTGTCTTTTATTTAATTAAAAAAAAAACGAAATTTTTCAATCGTCTGTGAGACGAAATATTAATAATTAAAATATGCATAATTAACATGCTGGAGGTTACTATATATAACAAAATGCCAATACATTTTGGAATATCTCAAAAACGGTTTTCACCATATTTTTTAAAAACTAATGCAACGTGGATCCAAAAATTATGAATGTTTTAGAAAAAACCCGGAATTTCTTGATCGTTTTGTTTAGAAAATACAGATTTTTTTTAAATAAAAATAATTTAAAAACATCTGACGCGTAGTGGGGTACAGTGATCACAGCTTGGAAACGCGTGATAATTCAAACCTAAGTTAGTTAGGTTAGTTCTTCAGAAGGTGACATTTTTTTAAATATATTTTTCGATATTTTATTTATTTTCTCAATGTCTTGGGATGTCAACATAACAAACTGTAAAGGTATGAGACTCACTCTATATGAACGTTACTATGTACACATTTATTCTATAGACCATTCAATATAGACATTTGCGACGATGCCAGATTTATTTTATTTAAAGTTATTACTGTATAAGAATGTGTCTGTATATTGAAAGTTTACGTGTGTTGGGTACAGTCTCGTACAAAAACAAAATTCTTTAGGCCTGAGAATCTTTAACTTTTGGTGCTTACTTAAAGGTTATACTTTTGACTGTTGCGAGTGAACTACCTTAAGGAAATTTATTGTTCTTCTCGTTCTCTTCTTAATGTCTTCCTTCCTGGTAAAGGTGCGTATAAATATGGCGAGCCAAGCGCGTGACGCGCCCGCGAATATACTGCGAACTGACAGCGAGACTCCTTTGAATTTTGCTAATTTTTATTGATGTCGAGGGTCTTCGATAGCAGGTCTCAAAGGAGGTAATAAATGCATTTGGGTTATAAAAGTCAAAGTAGCGATCCATTTTCTGTCGGTTTTTTGGTGCGAACTCAATTTTTTTTTATCTAGTCGAACGGATTTATGACACGTTTTTCGAAAAAATTTTTTTTGCAGCGACACTGATGACACGAGATTTTTTTTTAATGAAATGAAATTTATTTAGCCTTTGGCATTAATTTAAAGTTGTTCATAAGTAAATATGGAGTGGTCCGAAGAAAATATGTTGAATTTCGAGGAAACCTGGAAATATTTCCAAAATTTGTGAGTTATGGACAAAAATTTTCAAAAAGAAAAGAAATGGATGGGTGAAATGAAATTAAGTCAGAAATTGAAATGGAATGGAAATGACTGGCTCTATTTTGTTTAACAAATATTCAAAATTTAATGGAGAGATTTTGGTGAAATTTTTGTATATCGGTTAATATACTAAAATTATAAATTTGTTAGAATTTCCAATCATGACCTTTTTTTACTCACAGTAATGCGCTATTATCTTCGAAGTTTTCGTTTTTTATTTAATAAACTTTTTAACAGTAAAATTCCATTATATAAAACTAACAAAGCAGTCGTTTATTATTCATCTTCAGACATGGCAGGGCAGGGCGTATATTTATCAGATCCGATGAGTGCAATTTTTTAGTCTTTTCGTAGATAATAATCACAACGAATAATTTAGAATTTTGCATATTAGAAGATAGTTTATATGTATGTTAGTAACATGCTTAGTTTGGAGATAGCTTAGTGGGTAGTAATATAACAGGTGACAAACTTTTTCTAGATTCACATTTGAATTTTACTGCTTTGTAATTAAATTTTAAATTTCATACCGGTTTGATTTTATTTTTAAATTTTATAAGATTTTTAACCTACGAATCTGTTCTAAAGTTGAAGGATACGAATAATTGGATTAGTATTCGGGTCATTCTTTCTTAATTGAATTCAAATTCTTTATTTTTAATTTAATTTTAGCCTTGTTTATTTTTCTAGGAATTTTCTACAAGGTGTCAAACAATAATAGTATAACGTAGTTCTAGGTTAGATAGAATAAAAAGCGAAAAAAAAAACAAAAAGTATTTGTGGCAATTTTACTAAAATTTTGTGCATTTATAATAACCTTACTTAACATATTTTTATGAAATTGATCAATGATATAGAAAGATGTATTTTTTTTAGGGTGGGGAGGGGGTGTGATACCTTTTCTATTTTTCACTTTTTTAAGAATGGTCAGTTTAAGAAAAAAGTTGGTTTTTTTTTTAAGTCGGTGAACCAAATCGTTTTTGACAAATTAAATGTTTTAATATATTAATTATTGGAAATTAAAAATCTTATCTCAATAATCGATTTTTAATTATTATAAAGACGCGAAAATGCTGCCTTTTTTGTACGGAAACGATGGATTTTAATTGTGATGCAATTATGTTGAAATAAACTAATTATATTAATTAACTTAGAAATGGTTTTGAATAATAATGATTTAATTTAGTCAAATGTCTGATGAGATAATAAAAATCTACTCTCGTTTTTATTGATGATGCTTAAGAATATTCTCCTTATACAACTAAAATATTGTTAAAACCGAAATCGCTATTAAAATTAATCCTAAAAGTCGTGAATGTATCCTAATTATATTTATATTAAAAAGGAACTTTTTCACCTTCTTAAAGGACAAATAATCTTTGTTGGGATATAATTTTTAATTTCCAATGAACCATTTACAGTAAAATATCCCGAGAAGTGATTTTCTTTTTCTTTTTCTGTTTTTAAACAAAAATTACATGCTATATACAGCCATAAGCTTACAATTTACATGCAGAAAATTAAATTTAATAAAAGAGTGTTCATACCAAATATTTCCCACCTCGATGAAAACGATTCCTTGTATTTTCAAATAAACGTTATCAAATTAAAAAAGAAACTTTAATACTAATACACACCTAACATTTCAACAAAATTACCTTTCCTTGCTAGCTAAAGTAAAAGAAAATGTAATTCTACAACGTATTTTGTTGTTTTAATAAGTGTTATCTACCTAAAAAATTGTAATACTATCTTTTTTAAACTCTGTGTAAATTAATTATATTCATGTGGATACTATTGCCTACCAAAAATAACAATTTTAAGACGGTTTGTAGAGAATAACCTAATATATTAACATAATCCTTTTAATGGTGTTCTGTAAAACTACGGTCTAATAATATGTAAATTTTTGTTGAGATAATCATATTTCTATTAGTTTTTTTATTGATAATTAAAATCACACCTGTAGACAAGTCGAAAATCAAATATACTTAATAATATTATTATATTTTGTTTATAACATTTGTAAGGATTAATACACTTTTAATTAGAAATGTCAGTATTTTATATTTATTTCCCTTCCCACAATATTGTTTAAAGTAGGTAAAAAAACAAATAATTTTATGTGAATAGCAACAATTTATTTTTGATTTTGTAAAGTTATATTATCACAAGAAGATGTGATATTTAATTGAAAAAATCGTTTTTGAACAAACTTGTGGAATACTTCAACAACCAATAATTCTTTTTTTTTTCAGTGAGTAACTCCATTGCAATATATATATATATATATATATATATATATATATATATATATATATATATATATATATATATATGTATATATATATATATATATATATATATATATATATATATATATATATATGTATATATATATATATATATATATATATATATATGTATATATATATATATATATATATATATATATATATATCTTTCCTTTTCTCTGTATGGAAGAATAAATCATAAAAACAATCATTTAAATACGGCAGATAGATCTCTTTATTTCTTACTGAAATTTTGATTTTTTAAAAATACCCACTGCAATACACTTACCTTGTCAATATTTTTATAGAACTCTCAGAGAACTCTTAACAGGTTGTAAACCGCACCAAGATATCTTACACATACACCAAGTTATGCTTGAAGAAACATAAAAAAATATCATTTGGCATCTTCCGTACTTACTGCTGAAGGTTAACACGAGTTGATGAACGGATGCATTTGATTAGCACAAAATCATAAGTTCCCACCTACTCTGGAATATTCATTGGCTCTAATTCTATAAAATCAATTTATGTAATACAAAGATTTGCTTGAAAAGATGATCAAATAATAATGAGTACCCTGTACATTATGATAGTAACAACGTCAATTAATAATTATAATAAAATAATAAAATTGTTATTCGTATTAAGTATGGGTCAACTTCCTTCCGATATTTAAAAACCGAGTTAGTGCTTTTAAATATTCATAAAAATACCGATTGTTTGTTTTAAATTACAAAGAGCGGATGGGGCAGCTAACCACGATGGTTGAGTGTTGGGTAACAATTAGGTGGGTTCGGTTCACGTGAAACAATAAATAAAAACAATAAATTGGACAGAATAAATTATTCTGCTAAGAGGAATATATTTTTTATAAATAAAAATTATTACTGACAAAAAGAAGTTCTCAAGTTGATGCCTATACTCTATTCAAGAACTAGAGAGAGTAACAAAACCTCCGATATACCTGCTCCAGTGTCGCAGGTAACTGAGGACTGCCATAATGCCATTTAATTATATTTAAATATTATAAGCTTTTATAAATTTACTGCAACAGTAAAATTTCTCATAGTTTAATTAAATTTTTAGTCAGTGAGCAAAATACACCTTACAGTGTGTCCTTAGTGATTTATCTTGCTCGTGCTTGTTTTTATATATTACTTGAGATTAGTAAGATGCCCAAAACATATGGCTTCCACCTCTATATGTATTCCAAAATTGTTAAATCAGGGTATTTTTTCCTCAACGAAAAACTTATTACGATGAATGTTTACGATGCCTTAAGACGTCAATATCCATATAATAAAGTTAAAAGCTCTATTGAGATGTGTTCCAAAATGAGAGGAGTTGGAAAAACTACTCTGTACCGAATGCTGAAAGAAAAACAGACGACTGGAATTGTTAATGCTTCCACTATGCTGTCACAGGAAGACGAAATACTCCATTGGGAGAAGAGATGAGACTGCAATAGAATAGTACGTACATTTTATTATGAGAAGCAGATCCCAACCGTCGACAAAATTCTGATCGAAATGAAAATCAAAATTTACCTGAAATTACAAGAGTTCGGGAAATTACTCAGAAAACTTAATTTTTGCTGGAAAAAACCAGATAGGAAATTTGTTCTTATAGATCGTCCGGAAACTGTCCGTTGGAGAAGGAAATATCTCCGACTAATTAAGCAACATCGTGATATGGGCTCAAGTAAAAGATAGAGTTGCTAGAAATAACACAAATTACAAAATCAGTGATTTAACTGAACTTTTGAAAGATTTTTTTGAATAAAGTTTCTGCGGAAAATTGGAAAAATATGTTGATTATATAATAAAACATTGAAACAAAATGTGGAAACTCGATCACATGATCGGTGATATAGCAGAACCAATTATAATTAATTTGAGCGAAGATAGCTCCACTGACTTTGATTATGAATTAGATACGTCATATTTACCGGTATAAATACAATTTATTATTTAAATTTTTGTTTTTGTTGTATTTTATTGTTTAATGTTTATATATTTTTATTTTAGTGTCTCACCTTTTAATTTTATATATATATATATATATATATATATATATATATATATAGATATATATTTAAGTCCTATTAGCTATAATTCTTTTATTATTTTATTATTGTGTCTTTTTCTTAAGCGTATTTTAATTTTTTGGGACTATCGGACTTCCATTATTATATGGATTTGTGATTTATAAAGAAATCATTAGAAATAAAATAATATTATTATAACAACTTAGTTCTGTTTTGAGCTTATGACCGAAATAATATTCTATGCCATAAAATAAATCGACTTCCGACGCCTATGACAATGATTAAAATCGTTTTTAATACTTCACAATTTCAAATATCTATTGTTATCCAACCCAAATTGTCCATTATTATAGACCGGTATTTTTGATTATAAAATTTTTAACACATTCTTATAAAAAATATATGTGTCTTACAGATTTTGCCAAAGACACCGGACTAAAGAGCACAGGTAGTTTTCGAAGAAAAAAAAAGGTCAAAAATGATGTATTATTCTCTCTAGTTCTTGAATAGACTATAGATATTTTATATGTATAACTTATGACTGGGGAGATATTTTTTAGCGCAGTTGAAACCCGAAAAAAAAAACCCATACATCTTATATCAACGATAATTCTTTTCGTTTTGTCTCCCTTTTAAACGCCTTTTATGCAAATGTATTATTATTAGATGTACCTACTTTAAAGGGTAATTAAAACTAAAAAGATGGAAATTAATTTATAAAATATATGAAAACAGTATAAAAATATTTCACCAAAAACTTAAAAATTACAACTGTTTTACATTAAACTTTAGTAATTAGATATAATGACTGTTACAATGAACCACGAGGTCGAGAGGTTTAGCTATTCTAGGATCCGGTGGGAAATGTAAAATTAAAAAAAAAACAAATCGAAAACAGTGAAGATAGATATTTACGATCTAGGCGGGGAACAACAGAGGTCGTGCATTAATAAGCTATCTAGAACAAAATAATTTATACGATATCAATACAATAAAAAATGATACGAAATGTATCTCTCCAAATGAAAATAAATAAATAAATAAATAAATTGACTACATTATTGCTTCACATAAAATGCTCAACAAAAGATCTATCAGTGATTATTGAATTTTCAACTGAAAGTGATCACCGTATATCGAAATAAACACAAAAATGGAGAAAACCAAAACGATAAAGGGAAAAACAGTAAAAAAATACACCTTCAGATTGGAAAAAAACAAAATTGAATTTCAAACTTTGAATTGTTGAATAATGTAAAACATAAACACAAGTTTTTGTTTAATTTCCACTATATTTTTTAGTTTAGAAAACATATAACGCATTTCGCTATGATGTAGCTTTTTCGGATGTTTGATGTACTATGTATAAACTACAAAATATAGTGGAAATGAAACAAAAACTTGTGTTTATGTTTTACATTATTTAAATTGAATTTCAACAGATATTTTCCGAAAACCTACAGTTAGAATGCTTCATCACAAGAACAACAGCAGCAGACGAAACTGTTGCCAGAAAAAATAAATCTGGTACGTAGGTTTTAGTGGATATAAAAAAAATGTTTGAACAGTGACTATAAATGATAGAAGAAAATAAACGTGAATGTAAAATTCAAAATAAATAAACTAATATGTATAAAAGTGAAAGAAGTTAACATCGAAGAAACAGAAGCAAGAATTATTGAATTTATCGAGAAGAATAGAAAACTAGATTATTTAAAAAATAATAACGATCAGTCATAATTAATTCACCTACAAAAATGAAAAAAAGAAAAGTAATGAATGAGAAAAAAATAGTTTATACGACAGAATAATTCTATAAAGACTCATATACGTCAAAATGCAACCCAATACCAAAAACAAGACAAAATTAATACGAAAAAAATTATCCGCATCCACATAATAAATGATATGTTAAAAAAGAAAGAAAATTAGTTATCACATCTTTCAAAATAGAATTTAATAAATATCCACAAGAAATTAAATACCAAGATGAACCTGCTCTTTAAGAAAGGAAATATAATACAAAAAAACACTATCGCATAATAACTTTCCTGTTTCACCTATACAAACTGACAAAGAAAAAAAGTCAAAATTGTCCAGAAGATTTTATCAGCTAATGGAACAGCCAGGCTGTTGGAAAGAACACTCAATTAGTGTCGAGATAGTGTTTGATATAGTAGAACATTGGACGTTCGAGAGAGGGCTTCATAATTATCTAATTCACTTAAGATATATAAAGTTACCACACCATATATATGAAGACGCCAGGGCCATGATCGATCGGAAACTAATTCCATCCAAGTTGGAAGAAGCATAAGACTACCAGTACACGATATTTTATAACATTATTAAAATATATTCAATATGTCAATGCGTTCTGCCTGCATTAACTTTGTCAAAATTACGGGAATACAATGAGCAATGGAACAGCAAATTTTGAACTGGAGGATCGAAAGATAAATACATGGATTAGACAAAATATTAAAGTAATGAATACCATCAAATATATTGCGTCTCTAAAGTGGTAAATAACTCGCTATTTTTACTTTTCAGTGCATTCTTTAAAGCCTGTTTATTTTTTTTTAAATAATTTATTTGTACTCGTAAGAAGTCCAGTGGTTCATCCGTTTTCTAAATATTATATTGATTTTGAAATTATAAATGGCCAGTCGGGCACCTAAACAGGTAATTTTCGACATAAAATTAAAAAGAAGGAAAGGATCGTCTTGTGATTCATTGTAGCAAATATTTTTGAGCAATAAATTTTTTGTGTAGAAGTTACAAATTATTTAATAACTTCCAGCCTAATTCGTTGCCTAATTATAAGATCAATATTTTGTTTAAGTATACTTTCTAACGGATTTTGTTTTGATGAAGGTTTAATTTGATAAAAAATATTGACTGCTAAAAGAATAAAAAAAATTGCCAAACATGCTGTTCATTCGTTTTCACTAGGAATTATTTTTATATATATATATATATATATATATATATATATATATATATATAAAGTATATTCAGCACAGTACTTTCAAATCACCCAAAGGTCAACTCTTAGCAGCATTAGTCTATAACTTCACAAAAAGTTTTTCCAGGTAAACGTTACCAAAAACCATGTATTAAAATTCTTAAAAATTTAATATACTAATTTTTATTATAGCATAATATAAGCGACGTGGGGAATATAATGAATGACAAGAAATAGTGGTTTAACACCCGAAAATATACGTAAAGAAATCGAACTAAATATAAACATTTTTTATTTTCAGATGTTGCAGGCGAAAAGAAGCAGAATTTTAAAAATTTGTGAATAATTTTAGTGACCTTTATTGGAAACAAGTATTTAAATTAAAAGTGTATTTAAATATTTAAAATCTGCACAGACATTAAATATATTTTCAAACATTTATTCTAAAAAGGACTTAACTGACCTTCCGCAAACGATACAAATGCAAAATTTTGCAGACGTAAAATATTCTAAGAATTCATTTTGAAATTTACAAAGGTTAAGTTTAACAAGGATTTAAGTGAGCTTATTTCAAATGCGAATATTAAGGACTTAAAAGATTCTTAGAACTTTTTTGAGTTATGGATACAGAGAGCCCTGTAGTGTGGCCTGCTTGGTGTTACTCAGGTAAATCTACCTTTTTGGAAATATTTTGGTTTATTAGTTGGTAAAGGGGTAGTTGGATATTGATTATTTTTATTTTTGTGAAGATATACTATTCCAATAGTTATAGAACTTGGAGTTACGAAAATAATTTGAAGCACTACTACAATATAGAAATTGTACATATTCCTAAGTCGTGATCTTCTTTGTGTTACTAAGTTGTTTTTAATAATTTATTCGCTTTATATTTCTAGTTAATATATTTATTTGATTCCACTTTAATTTGTGGGTACCAAAAATAAAACTAACACGTTTAAATTTCAGGTATGGGTGGATTAAACGATTGTAAAGAGGCAATGGCAAAATTTAACCATTAATAAACATCTTAAAATATTGTTTAAGATCGAATAAAAGTCTATAAAATACTGGCTATAAAGGTGTAAACGATATATATCCGAAAAACAAGAGATAAAAACGTTGGTCAAAATTTACGATTTGAAAGGAAAATAAAATTAAGTGAAAGGAATTATGGGCCCGTAAAAACCGTCTTAAACTTAATTTCGGTTTGAGAAAATAAAAATTCTGGGTTGTTTATTATATTTTTACAAGCTTATAATTAAGTTATTGTGGTTTTTAAGACCTAAAAGAACGAACATTTTATATGTTCGAAACAAACAAATATTCTTTCGACAAAAATAATCAGTAAACAATATTGCGTCAATGTTATTGTTTTAGTCCGGGAGCTTAGCGGGTTTTCATAGCCGATGAAGAAACATGGCTCCATCTAAGATTTTGTATGTATGTTGACCCCTTGATTACGAATATCGAGTGTGGGTTCCCGATAAATGGTTAGGTCGTCAGCTGTAGTTAAAAATAACAGAACAGAAATGGCATAGATATATTAGCTGTAACTACAAATAATAAAGCACAAATGGAAAAGATATGTTGACTGTATCTATAAATAATGAGCAAAAATGACATAGTTTGTTAACGAAAGTTGCAATTTCTTTTACACTGTTCTAATGTTTGTTTTAGTTATAAATTGAAACAATACTGCTACTTATCTGGTTGTGAATGCTTGCTAACGAGCTATGGTCACCAATAAATGGTCTCGAAAATACCTACAAATGTATGTAGTATTTCCATTAAGGATGGCAAAGTTTCAGGAACATAAATAAATGATTTCAATTATTTAAATACTGGACAAAGCTTGAAATTACTTTAAAAGCTGTAGTTTAGTTAAGGATTGTTGAAAAATTTTTAATTAAAAACATTTTTTTTTCTTGGGAAAATAAAAAATATTTTCGTATTCGTTAGTCAATTCTCAGTGTCTTATGTGATATTTCTGTCCGACGAGTAATTTTTGAGTTAATAACATTTTTTACCACTTTTCGACATGAATAACTTTTCATTAAATAAATATTTTCAAATTTTGCGCCCAGCAACTGATAGTTCAAATCAAGAGCTACAAACTGGGATTCATGGCAATACGAAAATGTAACGCTTTTATTGCTTTTCAGCGCTATGGACACATAACTTTTCATCAATACGCGCCGTCGTATATGAAAGGGGGTCGAAGTTTACTTAAAGGCACTCACTTAGTGCTCATAATCGTAGCTTTAACTGATCATTTTATTAATACTTTACACATATTTTAATCTATATCTACTTTCATCTATTGATTATAAGCATCTAATCGTAAAATAAACTGTACCTTAACATAAGGCATTTTAGTTATTATAACTGCGTTTAAGAGTGGGAGAGTTTGATGTCTGTTCTGAAAATAAAATACAATGTATATCGTGTAGTAAGTGTATTGTATAAATTTTATTAACAGCACATTTGTTAGACAGTACTTTTAAGCTAAGATTCGGCGACTAGAACAATTATGATTGCATTCATGTCTTCGCGAGCTAATAATTAATCAGGTTGCATTTCTTTTATGACGCTATTACTCGTACTTTTGTTTACGCGCACTGCTGAGTTTCAAATTCGAAGTAGACAAGTTGTTAAGGGTAGCAGTATGAGTAAATCCAAAAAATGATATTTTTTAACGTTTGTAAGTCATTTATCAAGAAAATAAAAAACGCATAAATTGAACGAGTAAGGATCAAGGTAGATGTCGAATACGTGACGATGCCAGTTTGTATCGGGACATTGTATTGTGTTGTTTGGATATAATATCTAAAGAAGGAAAATTACTTTACACAAACTTTATGTATATAATTCTAGACTTCAAACATTTTATTTAGTTTCAAATAACTTGATATAAACAATAATTCAATGTAAGATACACATTACAAAGATTAGGTAGCTTAAAAATTAAAAACGAGAATCTAAAAAGAGAAAATATTGATCTAAGTAAAGATAATATTGAGGAATGAAAAAACTTCAAGCTTAGTCAAAAATCAATATTAGTGCAATTATCAACGAGGCGTTATAATAGTTATATGATAGATACTAACAAATGTGCTATTTGCGAGAAAACCTCGTACAAAGAAATTTTCAACTACATCAGATGGAATCATGGGCACGAGTTGAAATATTATTTACAATATCGTGATCATTTAAAGATCACATTTACAACAAAATTGTGTTAATTTTCTCACCAGAAAGTTTATTAACTTTGAAAATCAAATATTACGCTGAATGGTTTATATCGTATGAAAGAAAATCTATGGAAAGTATTAAAATTAAAAGAACTGAAGCAGCGCACCAATACATTCGACAATAGTTATTATAACTGAAGTTCCTTATGCTATTGTATTGTTTATTTTCTGACAAGATGCTTATAATTGACAAATAAAAATAAATATATATTAAAATGTGTTTGAAGTCTTATCCCAATGATCAGCGAAAGTTATAATGAATTATGTGCACTAGGTGAGCGCCTGTACGTTGACTTTCATTCCCTTCATACAAAGCGGCGCGTAGGGTATAATTGATGAAACGCTGTATCAGTTTCTGGGTGTAGAATTTGAAAATATTTATTTCTTCAAAAGTTATTCATGTTTAAAAGTGGCAAAAACTGTATTTTTCATATGTTTAACGATTTTTAACTCAAAAACTATTTGTAGAACGTAAAGATCACAAGATACTTTTTGCTTACAAAAATATTTTTTATTTTACAAAAAACGAGTTTTCGAATTATTAACAATTTTGATGTTTAAAACAAATTATTTAATCATTCTTCTGAAACCCATCCACGATATTCGTAATAGGGGATCAAAATACAAAATAAAACAGGTTCAGCCATGTCTTGTGAATTAAAGCAGTTTACAATTGATAGCTATAAAAAGTTAAAATGATAAACAGGTTATAAATTTCTTGCATACAAATAATATTATTCTACATAGTCAGTTTTCGAATCCAGATAAATTTACTCTACAAGGTGATTTCCCGGGAAATTTATCATTGACTGGGGGGAAAAACTATAATTAGGAAGAATTTGAAAATTTGACAGTGTACTAACGTGCATGGGGGACAGTCGGCCAAAATATATCCAAGTTGGCGGTACTTCCCGTTATACCGAAATAGATGTCAACTTGCTTATTTTAAACGGAACACTCTATATATTCAGTTTATACTTGATAACAATTAGAGATACAATCGAATCGAAACGTCGTAAAAAAATAAATAAAAATAAAGACAATGCAAGTCCGGCAATCACATTTTAGTTACTCTATATATTATTGCATTTTTGATTTCTACGTAAAATTCTAGACATATTTTATTTATAATATTCCATACTTAAGTTTCACCGTTTTGGACATATTTAAATTTTTATGTAAACAATGACGTTTGCGGACCAAAACTTAACTATAAATTTTTCCTATAAGAAAGTGTTTATTATTTAATTTGGTTGACTTTAGTAGTCTTGTATGATATTTTGAAAATTATTAGTACAGAGTGGTCAAAAAAGGAGAATAAAAATTATATTTAAAAAATTGTCAAAAGTCAATTTTTTCAAATAGAAATATAGAATATTATCATATTAAGCATTAAAAATAAGGGTAACTTTGTTAAAGGTTGTCTATTCCAAAAATTTGCAGTTTTCAAAATATTGGCACTTCAACATTTTTCTATTGAACCCTAGAGAATTGCCACTATTTCTTGCAATTTGATTCATTAATAATAATCACCCCGGGCGATTAAATTATACGCACGAAGATTATACCACCAACGGTTAAAAGAATTATAGAAACTTCAGGAACTTTGGATCAATAAAAGCAAAAAGAAATAGAAAATAACCAGTTGTTAATAATCAAAATATTGAAACTACAATTTTAGGATATTTCGCCGCATATCCGACAATATCTACGAGGCAAGTAGCATTACAATCTGGATTATTTCAAATATCAGTTTTAAGGATTTTATGAAAACACAATTTTATCCCCATGTATATTCCATAGTACAACATTTAAAAGGCACTGATTTTCCACCAAGAGTAGAGTTCTGTCAATTTATTTTACTTCGGCCACAAGAAAATATTGTTTTTTTTGGATAATTATTATTTGGTCGGACGAAGCCAAATTTATATAAAATGGATTATTTAAATTGACGCAATTCCCACTATTGGAGCGATTCAAACGAATATCAATTTAGAGAATTAATTTTCAAGAGTCTTGACAGTTTAACGTGTATAGTGCTATAAGAAATGACGGCGTCGTCGCCCTAGAATTCTAGCAAGATAATCTGAATGGTACGTTAGCCATTTTTTAAGACTTCTAGATACAAAATACGTTTTTAACTACTTATAGGTGAGTGCTACTTCGATATCTGAGAAATTTGGAAGTGAACTATTTAGATAACTTGCCGCTGATTGATCATAGAAATCTATTTTATCAACATGATGGGGCACCTCCGCATAATAGTTATTTAGTTAACAATCATCTGCAAAACTTGTTTTATTGTTAAATGGTAGCCAAGAATCGGCCACATCGTTGGTCACTTCGCTCCCTCGACCTAACTGTACTTGATTTTTTTTTATTTGGGGGAAAATGAAAAACAAGTATACAACACCGCATTAACCACTATGGAAGATTGCATACAGCGCGTCAGAATAGCATTTAAACAACTTAATTCTCAGTCAATAAGAAGAGCTCACCCAAGAAGAGTTCCTGCTTTGGTGCGAAAAAAGTTCAAGGGCATCAATTTGAACATTTACTCAAATAATTTTTGTAACTTTATTTTATTAACAACTGGTTTATTTCAATTTCTTTAACTTTTACAGATTTAATGTTCTTGAAGTTTTTTATAATCTTTTTAAAAGTTGGTAGTGTTGGTTTCTGTTTCTTCGGATATTGGATCGCGAATGTATCGCATGTTCTTGAAATAACTCACATTTTCATAAATAATAAATAAGTTTAAATAATCTTCGTGCCTGTAATTGAATCGCCCTGGCATGATCATTATTAATGAATGTCAAATAGTCACAATTCTGTAGAGTTCGATTATTTTATTTTCGCCACGCCTCGCAGTCATGGCCAACTAATAACAAAACTTAAAAGCCGAATAGAATTTTTAGAATGGAAAAATGTTGAATTGCTAATTTTTTGAAAACTTCAAATTTTTGGAATAGACAACCTTATACAAAGTTACCCTTATTTTTATTGCTTAATATGATAAAATTATAAAAATAGGTGCTTTCTATTTGGAAAAATTGACTTTTGACGATTTTTAAGGGTCTTTTAGATTATAATTTTTCAAGAAAAAAAATATTTTAGTAATTTTTTTTTAATAGAAAGAAAGAGATATCATTTTATAATTTTGCACATATATTTATTCGTAGTTTAAGTATACAAAA
This sequence comes from Diaprepes abbreviatus, assembly GCA_034092305.1. NCBI lineage: Eukaryota > Metazoa > Arthropoda > Insecta > Coleoptera > Curculionidae > Diaprepes > Diaprepes abbreviatus. The sequence goes on from JASJET010000128.1 coordinate 2,955,479, forward strand.
ATATTTTTTTTTGTATTTTTTATGTGTTTTTTTACCCATAATAATTTAAAAAGAAACATCAAAAAATGACGGCGGACGTGATTCCTGGTGACTGAATCGTCTCAAAAAAAAAATACCAAATTAATCCTTGTTCAAGTGCCCATGGTCGGTACGGAATGATTTTTTTCATCAAAAAATAACAAAATGGCGGCCATTTGGAAAAAAAATCCATTTCTGAGGGTGAAAAATCGGGTAAAAATCGGAAAATTTGTTACCGATCAAAGTGATTCCGGTACCGACCATGGGCACTTGAACAAGGATTAATTTGGTATTTTCTTTTTTTTTCCAGACGATTCAGTCACCTGGAATCACGTCCCCGTCATTTTTTGATGTTTTTTTTAAAAAAATTGTTATGGGTAAAAAAACCTATAAAAAAATCCAAAAAAAATTTTTTTGTATACTAAAAGTACAAGTAAATATATGTGCAAAAATTATAATGATATCTCTTTTCTTTCTATTAAAAAAAAAACATTAATTAAATTTTTTTATTTTTGAAAATTGTAACCTAAAAGACCCCTTAAATATACTTTTAAATCTTCTTTTTGACACCCTGTATTAATAATTTTCAAATATCATAAAAAGAATACTAAAGTCGATATTCTTCTACAAAAAAACAAATCCAAATTAAATAATAAAAGACTTCCTTATAGGAAAAATTTATAGTTAAGATTTGGTCCGCAAACGTCATTTGTGATATTTTGAAATTTAAATATGTCCAAAACGGTGAGACTTAAGTATAGAACGTTATACATAAAATATGTCTATAATTTTACGTAGAAATCAAAAGTGCAATAATATATCGGGTATTCCATTTAAAATTGACGCAAGTTGACATCTTTCCGTATAACCGAAAGTGATGCCATCTTGAAAATATTTTAGCCGCCTGTCTCCTATGCACGTTAGTATTCTGTCAAATTTTCAGATTCTTCCTAGTCATAGTTTTTCCCACAATCGATCGATAAATTTCCCGCAGAATCACCTATTTTATTTTGTAATTTGACTGATAATTAGGTGTCCTGACAGGACATTTATTCTATTCTATTCGACTTTGCGAAAGCTTCTGTCATTCTCAATCACTAAATTTTATGCTAATCTGATTTATTACAATACAAGTTTCGGCGTTTTAGGACTGATTTCATTATTTTGATTTAGCTAAGTTTTAGAAAGCAATTCTCACTGAAAACAAATCGAATGCCCTAAATGTCGTATGAAAAATTTCACCATTCTAGAACCTTTCCTCTTTACGATATATACATATACATACATACCATTTCCTGAAAATTAATCATGGTAAATAATTTGGAGAGAAAATACTCTACGTAACAGAAGTATCAAATTAAATATAAATAACATAGTCTATAAATGTTCACCAAAAATCTGGATTTGCTCTAGATAAGAAATTAAGTTATAAACAATACATTAGTGCTACAGTGGGCTATTTTTGTACAAAGAACTTAGCTCTTTTTTGATCTTAATAATATTTATCATTTCAAAGTTGGTCGATAATAAAGTAAAATTGAATATTTTCCATTGATTCTACGTTGAAATGCTTAAACATTAAACAATTTTTTCGTTTCGTGTTAATAACATTTAATTTTCTCATTATTTAAACATTATACCAGCCAGCGTATTTACCCATGATTTGTTTAGGTATATGGATTTGTCATGATTCACGACTTTTATAACTAAGTATTTAAAGATGTTGCTTAACCTTTGCCACTATTGGCTATAAAGCGGGCCATAAACGTTTCAATGGCTCCATTTAATTATATCTGTTTGTTGGTTTTTACAGTTGATATCGACGAGTCTATATTACGGTGTTCATCTTTAAATATCATTGTTCAAATTGACTTCAGCTAGTGTTTAATTTTGGGTCGAATTATAATTTTAACATCTTTTTATTTATTTATTTATTTTGGTAAAATTTAGGATACAAACAGGCCCAAAAGTATTCACATTCAACTTGACAAAGTTCAGAGAATGGCTTGTGTGGGAATATTGAGTGCGATGAGGACTGCTCCCACCAGGGCTCTGGAAGTCCTGGCGAACAGGCCTGCTCTTCACTTATACATAGAGAACGAGGCCCTGAAGACTGTTTATCGTCTCAGTTGCCTGGGACATCTTGGAATTGGAACAAGCGGCGACTCAGATGTCTGGGAAAGCGCGGTGGAGAGGTGTTCATCACTCCCCATGCGGACAGACTACATGACGCCGCTTTCAAAACCCAACCTCTCCTGAAGATATTTCTGCCAAGTAGAGAGGATTGAGAGGGAGAACAAAATCTTCCGAAAAATGGATCCTGGTGGAAATTTATGCTATTCAGCAGTGTGCCCATCTCTGTGAGAGGGACATAGACAGGAATAGAGTAATAAATATATGCTCCGATAATAAGGCTGCGATATTGGCACTGAAGTCCAGTGTCGTGACTTCGCGACTGGTGTCTGAGTGCAGGATGTACTAAATGGTATGACAAGGAAAGGCTGCACAGTTAGACTTGTATCGGTCCGGGTCACTCGGGCATACGCGAGAATAAGGAAGCAGACCATTTGGCAAAGTTGGGTTCGGTGATTGAACCGTATGGACCCCAACCAATATTACCTGTTCCAATTGCTATTGGCAAAAGGGAATTAAAGTCGTTGCTGGAAAGCAAAATTTATTGAATCGCGGAGGAATGAAGGTGTGCTAAGGAACATATAACTAGGTCTAATGCACGGCGTACTAAGGGCCTTCTCTCCTTGGGAAGGAAAGAGCTGCGAATTGTGGTGGGATTGTTGACAGGACATTGTCACCTTAGGGGCCATCTTCATAGAATCGGCGTCGAAGGCGACCCCACATGCAGATGTTGTTTAGAGGAAGATGAAACTGTTGATCATGTTCTCAGAGAGTACCCAGCAGTCAACGGACTGAGACAGAGATATTTCGGAGATACAGTTTTGTTACCGAAGCAGTTAAGCAAGTTCAACTAACAAGGCTGCTTGGATTCGCAAGGCGATCGGCCTCGAATAACCTGCAGATATGGTGGTATGTAAAGGGCCCAATGGAGGCCTAGGCATCGATAATCTAGTATCATCACTCCTTTTTCATTCATTCATTCAAAAGTGTTCCCTAATTACATAAGTGTGCAAAAATGGGGGTCACGATTGTTGTTAGGCAGCTGGGGGTTATTTTCGAAGTAATTTGCTGTGTAGAATCCAAATCCCAGGTCGGAATTGGCTCATTATGCCAAGATTTTGAAATATTTGAGGACACAATTTTTTTGGTCTTTTTTTCTACTTGCATTATTTAATACTATTCTTACTCTTTGAAATAAGCTATTGAGTCATTTCTTGCGATTTTTTCTTGCGGTCATTTTAAGTACAGGTTAGTAGATATTTAGAAAACAACATAGTTTTTGCAATTTCGATCCGCCATTTTGAATCTACCATTCCAAAAATAAAAGGTTCTGTTTTCTGACATAACATTTGTAATTATCCACTCCGAAAACACCCAAGTCAAACTTTTTAGATACCAACATTTTTTGTAAATTTATCAATTATCCCAAAAATCTTCAACTAACCTGCAGTTTAAAAGAAGGCCAAAAAAATTGTGTACATTTTGTATATAACTTCAAAAGTAACCAAAACATCATTTTTTCGAGCCCATAACCTCAAGTATCTCTAAATTCTGCCGTGATGGGCCAATTCTGACTTCGAATTCGGATTTTAAGCAGCAAATTACTTCGAAAATAACCCCAGCTGCTCAACAACAGAAACTTGTGCACACGTGTTACTAATACAAAAACATTACAATTTAAAAATTAATATTTAGAAACTCAATGTATAGTTATAAATATAACTACCGCATAAACACTTAATTTATTGAAGATAACAATACAATAAGCTAATCTATAAATAACAATTTTTTAAGTGTTTTTACCGAGAAAAAACAAATCATTATTTTGACAATTAAAATTGAAGTGGGAACTTATTCTATAAGTTTTTCCTAGAATGAAGAAAATTGCGAAAACAGATCAGGCATATAATAATAACATTGATTTATTTTTTCCTTATAAAATTAAATTAAATTTTTTTAGTTCCTTCAAGTCCAACTTGTCAATGAGGAGCTCTAACACTAACCACTTTATAGACCCCATAATTTTTCTAGTTTAAGAATAGTATAAATCATTCTACACGGTTCTAACCTTAATCTATTCAAGTCGTAATAAGTGTCCCACATTATAAAAGAGCTTAATTACTTTTATTAATTTTAAATCCGTCGAAGACCTCGTAAGATACAACGGGGAGTACGACAAGGCAGTAACTTTTTGCCGCTGTTTTTTAACCTATATTCAGATAATCTTGCTAAATGGCCTCAGTTGCCGATGCGTCAATAATTATAAATTCTCTCTCTTTCTCTCAGATAATCTCTAAAGCAGCATTACAGCATTTTAACATTCGTGTCAAATCAACGGTGAAGTGATCAACACCATTCGATATGCGAACGGCACAGTCATACTGAGCGATAACTTACAAACTGTAAAACTTGTGTAAATTTGTGTTAATAGAACTGAAGAGGAATGGAGCTTATCCATAAATGTCGCCAAACAAAATGCACGGTTTTTAGTCGTTATCACTTGGGTAAATATCGAAAATGTGCCACATTTTAAATACCTTGGATATAAATCACAGAGCAACTCGATTCAGATAAAGGAAATAAAAGGTAGAATTGAAGCAGCCCGTACAATATTCTTAAAATTAAGATCATTTCTCTGTAATATCAGCATCAATCTTAACCTGTGTTGGACATTTGGTTTGCGAAGTAGTAGATATCGGTGGAACTTCCATTGTCTATATTTTTTGTTGAATATCATTCTTCGAATCGTTGACAATTGTCCTCTAATGCGTCTCCTCTTTTGTAAGCTTAATCTTAGATTTTTCGTAGCTTCGAAATTTGTCTCTTATACCGGATCCATACCGGGCTTCTAGTGTTTGTTTGAAGGTCATAGGCAACGAGGTTTCCTACGAAGTAGTAGATACCTGTTGGACTTCCATTGTCTTTATTTTTTGTTGAATATCACTATCTATATATATATATTATATATATATATATATATATATATATATATATATATATATATATAGTGTATATGAAATAGATAAATAAATAGATAAGTTTTTGTTCGTGTAATTTAAAATAAAATAGAATCAAATATTGGCGAAGCGAACGTGAAAATCTGTCAATCTACATGATTCTCGTGTTAAAAAGTGCGGAGCACTCCAAAATATGGAAAAACTCCGGGTCCGATAGATGGCGACAAGCGCTGTTTCGTCCTAATATGGGACTCGTCACGACACCGCATTCGGTACAAACCATCATCTCGCCTTTGCATCCTATAAAGCTGAGTTTAAAATCAAAAAACAGCAAACAAGACGACAAAGGCGACATCTCGATGGTCCACTTGATAACACAAGAACCACACAGATTAACAAAGTTTGTAAATAACTGCCATATGGTGGCGTGACGGTGAATTGAAACAGAAATATGTAAAATTGAGTACATGAAACGCGCTGCCCAAAGGATAGGGGGGTCGCATTTTTCGGTACTGGCAACCAAGCCTACTACTCATTTCAGCAGCCAAAGCCACGTGTTGCACCAAAAGATCCCACCATGAGAGCAACGTTTAGCGTGTTTCAAAGCCAAACAAATAAATAAATAAATAGATAAGTTTTTGTCCGTGTAATTTAAAATAAAATAGAATCAATATTGGCGAAGCGGACGTGAAAATTTGACAATCTACATGACGATGGTTTATACCAAATGCGTCGGCCTGACGAGTCCCATATAGGACGAGACAGCGTTGTCGCCATCTGTCGGACCAGGAGTTTTTCCATATTTTGGAGTGCTCCGCAGTTTTTAACACGAGAAGCATGTAAATTGACAAATTTTCACGTCCGCTTGCCATATTTGATTCTATTTTATTTTAAATTACACGAATAAAAACTTATCTATTTATTTATTTACTTGTTTGGCTTTGAAACACGCTAAACTTTCCTCTCATGGTGGGATCGTTTTGGTGCGACACGTGGCTTTGGCTGCTGAAATGAGTATTAGGCTTGGTTGCCAGTACCGAAAAATTCGAACCCTATCCTTTGGGCAGCGCGTTTCGTGTACTCGATTTTACATATTTCTGTTTTAATTCACCGTCGCGCCACCATATGGCGGTTATTTACAAACTTTGTTAATCTGTGTGGTTCTTGTGTTATCAAGTGGACCATCGAGATGTCGTTTTTGTCGTCTTGTTTGCTGTTATTTGATTTTAAACTCAGCTTTATACGATGCAAAGGCGAGATAATGGTTTGTACCGAATGCAGTGGCCTGACGAGTCGCATATTAGGACGAAACAGCGCTGTCGCCATCTGTCGGGCCGGAATATCATGTAGATTGACAAATTTTCACGTCCGCTTCGCCAATATTTTATTATATATATATATATATATATATATATATATATATATATATATATATATATATATATACATACAGATTCCTCCGTGTGAGATGCAATAGCAGCGGATATATCCATATTATGCCGTTGTAGTGCTGAAGTTACATTCAGCAAACGTGCAACTCCGTGTATAAATGAAGTAAAATGCGAAAAGTAAATGCAAACTTTGTCCCATCATATCCTTTCTGTATTGGAGGTTGCACAATTTGAATAAATTAGTACAGACCACAATTTATCCTATTTCACCACCATCGAGATAATGGCCTACCTGTGCCACCATATCGAGAAGAAAGTCAAAACTTACTCTCCCCGCTACAGTGATACGGCAGAGGTACATGTTTCGTCTCTACTAGACTTATCAGGGCACCGACATGCACCTGTTTGTGCAAAGGACACTAAACGTGGCTTCGCCGACCTCCCGCCAGATAACGAATATGTTTATGCGGCTTTCACGGATTCCTCCCGTGTGAGATGCAATAGCAGCGGATATATTCACATTATGCCATTGTAGTGTTGAAGTCACATTCAGCAAACATACAACTATATGCAACTATATATATCTCTGCCGTATCACTGTATATAGAACGGAAATTAATGCTTCTAAAAATGGCAATCCGATCAATGTCTTCCTGCAAGCGCATGTAGTTTTCTATAGATTGCACAGCTGAATACTAAATGGTCTGCGCAAAAGCGAATGTTTGAACAGAACAAAATACTTACAGATGTCATTTATATACAGCGAAAATAGCAAGGGGCTTAGGCGGGAAAATTGAGGCACTTCGGATGTTACTAAAATTGTTTTCGAGAAATTATTAAATTTGGTGATCCACTGAAGTCAATAATAAAATAATAAAATCACCAAGTGTAAAAATAAGAGCGTTATGATTAACTTTATCAAATGTTTTGTTGAAATCGGTATACAGTAAGTCAACTTATATGTGCTTATCTAAGGTACGGTTGGTAAATTAACAAGTTTGTGTCAATGAAATGCAAAATGATTCTATTTAGTTTTAAAATCAATTGGAATCGATCGTACCCCACAAACAATTTTTCGAAAACGTGTTAGCGTTAGATAAAATTCAATTGTCTTTAAACGTTGTTGAATGAGTACAATTTAACAGTAGAGGCTTTCAAAAAATTATTTCAATAATTTAATTTCGCTGAGTCAGTGTAGGTACATGAAAGAATCTTTTTATATTTTTTACTTTTAATAATTTACGTGTTGCTCGGAATGTTAGTTCTCACTAGATTATATAACTAATATCTATAATGATATTATCGAAAATTTAATTGTTTTGTCTCCCTGCATTGCACCGACAAAATAAAAAGCAAAAACCAACGTCCTTGGGTCGCTTAAGATGTTTCTTCACCTTTGCCATTATTGACTTAAGTCACAGAAAACATGATGTCCCTTGAACTTTGAAATTAGCTTTACCTGGAATAAATTAGCTACGGTTAGCATTTCATAAATTTTTGTTTAAATATTACAAATAATATATGAGGTTTAATAAATATTAGTTGATATTTTTATTACTGACTGGTGATTTAAAGAAAATAATCGTGCAAGTCACAGATATTTTACAAGCTTCAGTCCTGTATGAATAATAATCCTAAACACGCTCGATTACATTTAAATATTTTCCCTTTTATTACAGAAGCAAAGTGGAATAGCAGAGAATTTGTCTCTTTTTAACCGACTTCTAAAAGAAGGAGGTTCTCAATTCGTCGCGTATATATATATTTTTTTTATGTATGTACACCGATTTTCCGGAATGGCTGCACCGATTTGAATGAAATTTTTTACATTATATTCAGGAAGTTGCTGCGGTGGTCCCATATTTTTTTGGAGAAAATTGGTGCAGTAAAATCCAAGATGGCGCCGACAATATGGCGGCCAAAAAATTTAATTTTGTCCGATTTTCTCCAAAATTGGTATAGGGGAGTTTTAGAGGTCGCACATTACGAATTCAAAACATTTTTAAAAAATTCAATATGGCGAATTCAATATGGCGGACAAAAAACCGATTTTGTCCGATTTTCTCCAAAATTAGTATAGGGAAGTTTTCGGGGTCGCACATGACGAATCTGAAATTATTTTTAAAAAATTCAAGATAGCAGATTCAATATGGCGGGCGAAAAAAATCAATTTTCTCCTATTTTCTCCAAAATTGGTATGAGGGAGTTTTTGAGGTCGCACATAACGAATCTGAAATTATTTTAAAAAAATTCAATATGGCGGATCCAATATGGCGGACAAAAAATCAATTTTGTCGGATTTTCACCAAAATTGATACGGGAGAGTTTTCGGGGTTGCACATGACGAATCTAAAATTAGTTTTAATAAATTCAATATGGCGTACCAATATGATGGATAAAAAATTAATTTTGTTCAATTTTTTTCAAAATTGTTATGAGGGACTTTTTGGGATAGCACATTACGAATCTGATATTAAAAAAAAAAAAAAAAAAAAATACGGCGGATCTAAGATGGCGAATTAAAGATTCTTCATCTCTCGATTTTGTCTAAAGTCAGTGTGGAGGAATTTTTGTTAGTGTTAATTACCAAAATAAAAAATATTTTTTGAAAAATTTAATCTGGCGGATTCAATATGGTGTTCTAAAAATTGTATATTCTTCGACTTTCTCCAAAACTGATACAGAAGGTTCTTGAGGATGTAAATTATGATTTTAATAGTATTTTTTCAAGGTTCAATATGGCGAATGCAATATGGCTGATTAAAAATTTTCCATTTTTCGATCTTGTTCAAATATGGAATTGAATCGTTTTTGAGGATGTAAATAGCGAATATAAAATTATTTAAAGAAAATCTAATACGTCAGATGCAATATGACCATTTAGAAATTTTAAATTTCTGGATTTCATCTAAAATTAGTATTAAGGGGCTTTGAAGGGTTTAGATTTAGATTAGATTAAGACGTTAAAATTATTTTTTTGAAATTCAATATGGCGGATCCAATATGGTGGGTTTGAAATTTTACCGTATTCACATTTTTTCAGATTTTATATTAGGGCGTTAGGGGGTGGTGTATTATGAATATGAAGTTAATTTTTTACAACTATTAGGTTGGTAAGATACAATATAAGGGACTAAAAATTTTACAATTTCCGGTTTCATCTAAAATTGATATTGCGGGGTTCTTGGGACGTGTACAAACTCAATATGCAATATAAAATATATCGGGCTAAGAAATTTACGTCTCAAATTCTTTAAATATCGATATTGGGAGGTTTTGGGGCCTATATTACCAATCTCAAATTAATTTGAAATTTAAGATAGTGGATTTACTATGACAGACTAAATATTTGTTTGACACAATTTTATTGGTATTTGGAGAACTCTAAGTATCAAGGAATTTTTAGTGGTTCATTTTAGGGTGAATTACAATTCTGGATAAAATGGATACTTTTTTGCCACCTTGGAGTCATTGCGAGGTACATTAATCTCGATTAGCACGTAGTTCAAATAATTTATGAATATCATAAAGAATTCAAAACTAAAAATCGAAAAATAAAATTTTTATAAAAAAATTGAACCGACTTCTAAAAGTGCGCTAAAAACGGAAAAATAACTAGAAATTTTTATATGAAATTGAAATTTTTGAAGTCGGCGCCAAATTGTTTCTAAATGAAATAAATAACTACTAATATATATAAATTATAGTAAGAAAGCAATTACAAATAAAGTATTTTTAATCTGTTTATGCGAATCACATTTTGTGGTATTAGTTTGGCGCCGACTTCAAAAATTTCAATTTCATATAAAAACTTCTAGTTATTTTTCCATTTTTAGCGCACTTTTAGAAGTCGGTTCAATTTTTTTATAAAAATTTTATTTCACATGTTTTTGATCGGACTACATTACTTTCTGCAAAATTCAATTGACGGTATCATTTGTAAATCTTCCTTTTTAAACCGACTTCTAAAAGAAAGAGGTTCTCAATTCTTCGTTTTTTAATGCTATATCGAATCGAATGAAATTTATTGCGTTATGTTCAGGAAGTTGCTGTGGTGGTTCGATAATATTTTATCCGAAGTCGCTGACAATATGATGGACAAAAAAATTAATTTTGTTCGATTTTCACCGAAATTGGTATGGAGGAGCTTTTAAAAAATTCCATATGACGGATTAAAAATTTGACGTCTGTCGATTTTGTCCTAAACTGATATAGAGGAGATATGAAGGTGTAAATTACTAACTTAAATTTATCTTTAAAGAATTCAATATGGCGGACTAAAAATGTTATATTTCCGGATTATGTCCAAAATTGATATTAAGGAGTTTTCGAGGGTATAGATTAAGATTAAATGAAAAGTTTAAAATTATTTTTCTGAAATCCAATGTGGCCTATCCGATAGGGTGGGTTGAAAATTTTACGTTATTTCCATTTTTTCAAAAGTGTTATTAGGGTGTTTTGGAATCGTAAGTTACGAATCTAAAGTTAATTTTTTACAATTTATTATGATAGATGTAGTATGGGGAACTAAAAATTTTACATGTTTCTGATTTTGTCCAGATTGATATTATGGGGTTCTTGAGGTTTATATTACGGATCCTAAATTAATTCCTACAAATTCAAATATGTTGAACTAAAAAATCTACACGTCTCAAGTTGTTTCAATATCGGTATTGGATTTAGTGAGTGTTAAAATCAATTACTTTTGTTAGGCCTTAATTCTTATATGCATAGAGAGCAAAGAATATGATTTTTATGGGACTGTGTGCATCTTGACTTAATAACGAAAAAAGTTCTAAGGGTGAAATGTTTGCATAAACAGACACACAGAGTGAGCTTGCTATTTCTTCCCAAGTTCTAAATTTGGTTGGCATTACAGTAACACAAACAATAAAATATAAACCTTATAAAACTTATAAATAATTAAAAAATTAAAATATTGTAATTATTGAGTTATATGATCCAATATGGAATACGAAGCATATATGGAATATCCTAATTATCTCCATCACTACTACTTTACACTTTAATTATAGTATAATTATGTTAGTAAGTATTTATAATATTTTTTTCCTGTTTTGATTTGTTTAATAAAAATGGTATTTTACATAATTTCCAAGCAAGTCCTAAGTTGGATATACTAAAAATCTTAATCCTACATTAGGTATTTACTGAATTTATAATTGAAAATTTAGTTTCTAAAATTGCAAATTATACTATACTATTAAAATAAAGAAGTACTTCAGGAGTCCCTTTCGTATATTTTTGCTGTAGCATAACTATCTTTCGAGAATATTGGCTTTAAAAAGGCTTTAGTTACTTGAAATGATGATTTTTTTTTCAATTTTAAGGTTTGGTAGCCACCAAAAATTTAATCACATGAATCCGTCTGCATGTCACAGCTTTGAAATTTTTTTGCCCTTTGCGATAAAATTTGGCAGGCATGTGCTTCCAATTACCACAAAGAATGGGAAGTTAAGACCAATCGTTTTTTCCTTTATCTCATCTATTGGAGTATCGGTTAATAAGATTTCAAATTACATCATATAAAATGGGTGTGGATTGATTTAATAAATAATACTAAGTCGAGTTTTATAGGGTTTGTATAGTCTTCATATTAATAATGAAGAGCTGGCAACTTAAACATAAAAAGTTTTGAAAAAGTTACGAAAGTAGCAAAGCTACAAATAAAATAATATTTCACGTTCTTAAAAGAAAAGATACAATTAATATTAGATTTTTATATAAAAAAAGGTTCCATATGTTATTTGCAAGATACATTCAACTTTATATTTTAATGATCTGCTAAATGTTCACTGATTATGAATTGTTAATAGTTCTACAAAACGTATGTTACTAAACGCTTAAGTAAATAGGAATAGTTAGGAAGTTGTTTCCGTAATAGAGCTATAATTATTACAATCGACTAAAGGAATTTTTGCTGCTATTCAGGAAAGAATAAAAAATAATATATCGTCGCCAGATAGGAACCCTTATACTTTTATCATGTTCATTCGTCCAACTGTATGTCACAGTTTCATAATTTCATTGGTTTTTTATTTTTTGGATGAAATTTTGAAGACATATGCTCTGAATTAAGTCTTAAACAGATCTAAGACCCGAAATTTGGAAAAAAAATTAAAATACCAGCCTCTGTAGAAAAAGTAGTTTTTTTTTTATTTGCACCACCAAGTAAGATATAAGAAATAATTAAATATGTCAAATAAAATCCT